>BPLR01016027.1:0-15070 GCA_021605095.1 Caerostris extrusa | reverse complement strand
CACAATAAAAATTTGTACACATTTACTGGGTCACACAGCTGAGAAATGTAACGCTTCACTGGGTGACAATAAATTACACCAATACTAGGTCACATTAAAAAGCTACACAATTAAATGGTCTCCCAGTCTCAATAAAGAATTCTCACAATTACGTGTGGTCGCAATACAGCAAGTTACGCAAATACTGAGTCTCACATAAAGAGTTTCACAATCACAATGGGGTCACAATAAAAATTTGCACAATTTACTGGGTCACAATAGAGTTGCACAATTATTGGGTGACAATAAAAATTACACCAATACTAGGTCACATTAAAAAGTTGCACAATTACTCAGTCTCAATAAAAAATTTCACAATTACTGGGTCGCAATAAAGAGTTACGTAATACGAGTCTCAATAAAGAGTTTCACAATTATTGGGTCACAATAATAAAATTTGCACATTTACTGGGTCACAATAGAGTTGCACAATTATTGGGTGACAATAAAAAATTACACCAATACTAGGTCACATTAAAAAGTTGCACAATTACTCAGTCTCAATAAAGAATTTCACAATTACTGGGTCGCACAAAGAGTTACGTAATACTGAGTCTCAATAAAGGGTTTCCCTACAAATTATTGGGTCACAATAAAAAATGTGCACATTTACTCGGGTCACAATAGAGTTGCACAATTATTGGGTGACAATAAAAAATTACACCAATACTAGGTCACATTAAAAAGTTGCACAATTACTCCCAGTCTCAATAAAGAATTTTCACAATTACTGGGTCGCAATAAAGAGTTACGCAATTACTGAGTCTCAATAAAGAGTTTCACAATTATTGGGTCACAATAAAAATTTGCACATTTACTCAGGTCACAATAGAGTTGCACAATTATTGGGTGACAATAAAAAAATTACACCAATACTAGGTCACATTAAAAGTTGCACAATTACTCAGTCTCAATAAAAAGAATTTCACAATTACTGGGTCGCAATAAAGAGTTACGTAATTACTGAGTCTCAATAAAGAGTTTCACAATTATTGGGTCACAATAAAAAATTCTGCACATTTACTGGGTCACAATAGAGTTGCACAATTATTGGGTGACAATAAAAAAATTACACCAATACTAGGTCACATTAAAAGTTGCACAATTACTCAGTCTCAATAAAGAATTTCACAATTACTGGGTCGCAATAAAGAGTTACGTAATTACTGAGTCTCAATAAAGAGTTTCACAATTACTTGGGTCACAATAAAAATTTGCACATTTACTGGGTCACAATAGAGTTGCACAATTATTGGGTGACAATAAAAAATTACACCAATACTAGGTCACATTAAAAAGTTGCACAATTACTCAGTCTCAATAAAGAATTTCACAATTACTGGGTCGCAATAAAGAGTTACGTAATTACTGAGTCTCAATAAAGAGTTTCACAATTATTGGGTCACAATAAAAATGTGCACATTTACTGGGTCATAATAGAGTTGCACAATTATTGGGTGACAATAAAAAATTACACCAATACTAGGTCACATTAAAAAAGTTGCACAATTACTCAGTCTCAATAAAGAATTTCACAATTACTGGGTCGCAATAAAGAGTTACGTAATTACTGAGTCTCAATAAAGAGTTTCACAATTATTGTGGTCACAATAAAAATTTGCACATTTACTGGGTCACAATAGAGTTGCACAATTATTGGGTGACAATAAAAAAATTACACTCAATACTAGGTCACATTAAAAAGTTGCACAATTACTCAGTCTCAATAAAGAATTTCACAATTACTGGGTCGCAATAAAGAGTTACGTAATTACTGAGTCTCAATAAAAGAGTTTCACAATTATTGGGTCACAATAAAAATTTGCACATTTACTGGGTCACAATAGAGTTGCACAATTATTGGGTGACAATAAAAAATTACACTCAATACTAGGTCACATTAAAAGAGTTGCACAATTACTCAGTCTCAATAAAGAATTTCACAATTACTGGGTCGCAATAAAGAGTTACGTAATTACTGAGTCTCAATAAAAGGGAGTTTCACAATTATTGGGTCACAATAAAAATTTGCACATTTACTGGGTCACAATAGAGTTGCACAATTATTGGGTGACAATAAAAAATTACACCAATACTAGGTCACATTAAAAAGTTGCACAATTACTCAGTCTCAATAAAGAATTTCACAATTACTGGGTCGCAATAAAGAGTTACGTAATTACTGAGTCTCAATAAAGAGTTTCACAATTATTGGGTCACAATAATGTGCACACATTTACTGGGTCATAATAGAGCCGCACAATTACGTGGGCACAAATAAAAATTACAAATTAATACTAGGTCACACATAACATATAAAAGTTGCAAATTACTCAGTCTCAATAAAGAATTTCACAATTACTGTCGTACAAAGAGTTACGTAATTACTGAGTCTCAATAAAGAGTTTCACAATTATTGGGTCACAATAAAAAATTTGCACATTTACTGGGTCACAATAGAGTTGCAGAATAATTATTGTGTGAGGACAATAAAAAATTACACCAATACTAGGTCACATTAAAAAGTTGCACAATTACTCAGTCTCAATAAAAAGAATTTCACAATTACTAAGGTCGCAATAAGAGTGTTACGTAATTACTGAGTCTCAATAAAGAGTTTCACAATATTGGGTCACAATAAAAATTTGCACATTTACTGGGGTCAAATAGAGTTGCACAATTACTGGGTGACAATAAAAAATTACACCAATACTAGGTCACATTAAAAAGTTGCACAATTACCAGTCTCAATAAAGAATTTCCCTCACAATTACTGTCGCAATAAGAGTTACGTAATTACTGAGTCTCAATAAAAGAGTTTCACAATTATTGGGTCACAATAAAAATTTGCACATTTACTGGGTCACAATAGAGTTGCACAATTACTGGGAGTGACAATAAAAATATATGCACCAATACTAGGGTCACATTAAAAAGTTGCACAATTACTCAGTCTCAATAAAGAATTTCACAATTACTGGGTCGCAATAAAGAGTTACGTAATTACTCGAGTCTCAATAAAAGAGTTTCACAATTATTGGGTCACAATAAAAATTTGCAATATTTACTGGGTCACAATAGAGTTGCACAATTATTGGGTGACAATAAAAAAATTACACCCAATACTAGGTCACATTAAAAAGTTGCACAATTACTCAGTCTCAATAAAGAATTTCACAATTACTGGGTCGCAATAAAGAGTTACGTAATTACTGAGTCTCAATAAAGAGTTTCACAATTATTGGGTCACAATAAAAATTTGCACATTTACTGGGTCACAATAGGAGTTGCACAATTACTGGGTGACAATAAAAAAAATTACACCAATACTAGGTCACATTAAAAGTTGCACAATTACTCAGTCTCAATAAAGAATTTCACAATTACTGGGTTGCAATAAAGAGTTACGTAATACTGAGTCTCTCAATAAAGAGTTTCACAATTAAGGTCACAATAAAAATTTGCACATTTACTGGGTCACAATAAAAATTACTGGGTGACAATTTACACCAATACTAGGTCACATTAAAAAGTTGCACAATTACTGGGTGACAATAAAGAATTACACAATTACTGGGTCGCAATAAAGAGTTACGTAATTACTCAGTCTCAGAGTTTGGCCAATTATTGGGTCACAATAAAGAGTTACTCAAATGTGCAATAAACATTTACTGGTTCACAATAGAGTTACAATTACTGGGTCTCAATAAAGATACACCAATACTAGGTCACATTAAAAAGTTACCAATTAAGTCTCTCAATGATTGGCAATTACGGGTCGCAATAAAGAGTTACGTAATTACTGAGTCTCAATAAAGAGTTTCACAATTATTGGGTCACAATAAAAATTTGCACGATTTACTGGGTCACAATAGAGTTGCACAATTATTAAAGGTCTGACAATAAAAATTACACCAATACTAGGTCACATTAAAAAGTTGCACAATTACTCAGTCTCAATAAAAAAATTTCGCAATTACTGAGTCTCAATAAAGAGTTCACGTTAATTACTGAGTCCAGAGTCTCAATAAGTCTCAGATTGGCAATTTGGTCACAATTATTACTGAGTCTCAATAAAAATGTGGCAATTACTGGGTCACAATAAAGAGTTACGCAATTACTGAGTCTCAATAAGATTGGCAGTCACAGGTCAATAAAAAAGTATTACACAATTACTAGGTCAAATAAAAAGGAAATTGTCCGACTCTTGCATACTGGTACCGTGCATACAGTTAGTGTAGGGCAGTGCAAATATTTGAATCCACCAGTGGCATTCGCTGCAGTCACTGCTTTCAGAAACGAGGTTACTTGATAGCAATTATTTTTAAAAGTATGTAAAGGGCCTAGCATCAACATTCAGGCTGTAGGATGGAATCGAATTTGGTGGTGTCCTGAATTTTCCTCTGTAGGAATATTGCCCAAATAGTGGGAAAGTGATATTGTGCACAGTTAGGCCTGTAGGAAGACCAAGATTTGAATCTACTGGTAGTATTCATATTCAAATTCATATAAAGAATTCATCACGGCAATCATTTTTTGAAACAGCTACCCTTAAAATTTTACCGAACTTAATATCTTCTTCAACTAAGTTATTAAGTAGATGGAATGCGGAACTTACGTCCTTGTAGGGCAACAAACTCTGTAAACTGGAAAGACGATGACTTCTGCAAGCTTCTGTGGTATTTTTTTCTTATGCAGGGATATTTTTAATAGATGATTAAATAAAAAAATGGGTTTAATTTTTCAAATTAATGATCAAAATCCCGAATATAAAAAAAAAATTAAATGTTTTTTTTTATAAATTGATAAAAAAAAAAAAGTTTTTTTTATCTATATCCATTTATTAATCAGATATTCTTCTCTTTTTGAAAATACCGTATTTGAACATATAGAACGAAAATATGGTTATTTGAAATTAATCTTGACGCTGTATTTAAACACATTTTCTTAAAACATTATTGAAAACTATATATTATGTAACACTTCACTATTAATGAATAATTATAAAGATAATTATCTTCATACTTCATTTTGTAATACTTCCGCAGAACCAGATAAGTAAAATTTTTTACTCCACAATCTAAGAAATTTTTAAATGTCTTTTCTTCCGCGTTCCTGGATTTTCAATCAAAAAATGGGCCATCCGGTTAGATCACTAAAGATAATTTAAGTTAAATTATCAGCTGTACAAAAATTCACCTATTCATAAGGTGTTCAATTATTGACTATTAGATTTACATCCATTATTTTAAATTTCCGCCGTATTTGATGTTTTAAAATTGGATTATTTTATGGGATGGATGTTTGTATGACTTCTCCCTCTTTAATGGGCACTTTATTTTTCGTGCCTCCTTCTAATTCATAGCTTCAGGTTCAAATCCTGGCGGTGGCATAGATGTTTGTGAGTGGTTCGGTATCCACTTTAAACTGTAGGGTCCCGGTCTGTTTAGCCGTCGAGTGCACAAGATGACCGTAGAGCGATAAACCAAACCAAATCTCTAATTCGGGGTCTCCAAACCTTCCAGTCTTAGTGCCATACTGTTTACTCCAGTAGTACCAAGGGCCAAAACCGTTTTAATTTTCTGCCATTATCTATTGATGGCCAAACCATGCCACGAGTGCCACAATGGGGCACGGGAAGTAGTACTGTACTTGTGTCGCATGACACTAATGCAACGATGCTCTAAAAGGGTATAATAATGGGACGAGCCCAACAACTTGACTTGTCTAAACTTACGAGAAAAGATTGTTTTTTCCTACCCTAGTTGACCATACGGTGTTTGATGACCGAGTAACTAGCGTTCTGGCTCTTATTGCCATATGATTCTGGTTCGAGTCCCAATGGTGCCATGGATGTTTGCAGTGGTTTGGAATCCACTTTAAACCGTAGGTTCGGGTTTTAATATGACTGCACAGTGTATTGCTGACAACCCTCATCCATAAAAAGAAGTATATCCTGTCTCGGAAATCTGCCAGTAGGCAGATGGTCTAGGGGGCTACTTATTGCGCCAACGAAGAAGAAGCTGATTAAATATCTTTCTTTTGTGAACAAACTTCTGTTATTTTATCTAGATTTTGGAGAAAATTATAACACATTTCACATTAATGCAGAAACTAGCTACTAAATTCAATAAGGGTAAGAACTATGGTGGATTTAAAATTTAATATCCATTTTGCACGATTCATTCAGTGCTAGGTTGGATGATTTTCAAGATGATAAAAAAATGTTGATTCTTTTCACAAATCATTTTTCAATTTCTTTGCAAGGCATTTTGTCTCTCCTTCCATGAGGTCACATAGGTTCTTGGATTTGGTCTAGATGTTGCTGTCTACCAAGTGGTATAAGAAAAACATATGGAATTTGGGAAATTTGTACCAACAAGCAATTTTCAAATTTATATGAATTGGCTGTCAGATAGAGTTGTAGGTTTGGATCAATGCATGTTTGTGAACAGGTTTGTATTATGAACATAATAAAATAAATATAAAATTAACTGGATATGCACTTGGTAAAAAAAGTGTAAAATTAAAAGGTCACATTAATAAAATATTGATTATTTAATAATTATTTAGAATGAAATGTTTCAAGTTATTAATTTTTGTTTTACACATAATCTAACTGACTGAACCTTTTTAAAAATGTTTATTAACTATAACCTAAGTTTGTACTTTAGTTTTATTTTTTTATGTTATTCTTTAAATCTCTACTACTCAGACTTGCATGAAAAAAAAAATATTTATTTGTAAAAAACATCCCATAATATGCCCATAAATAAAATGTTTTCCTTTTTTTTTTTATATATTTTTAATATTTTTGAAGTGACAAGCATAATTTTATATTTCATATATGGGCACTCTTCCCAAAAAAAGATTGCCCATTCCTATCCTAAATGCTTATTGTTTAATTTTCCACTATTTTGCTCTTATGCAGTCCTTATTTTACTTTTATAAAAACAATTTACGTGTGTTTACTTATCTTGAGTGTATATTTAAGATGAGGGCCTGAATGGCCGAGTGGCTAGCGCTCTGGCTCTCGGTACCATAGGTTTTCGGGTCCGAGTGCCGGCGGTGCCATGGATATTTGTAGTGGTTTGGAATCCACTTTAAACTGTAGGTCCCAGTCTAACATGACTGTAGAGCGTTGGGCATAAGACTGACAACCCTATCCCATTAAAAAACATCTCATGTTTCGAAATCTGCCGATAGGCAGACGGCCTGCCTTCCCCATGGGGGCTGATGCGCAAATGATGATGATAATTATTTAGTTATGTACTTTACTTTTATCTCTCCTCAGATGCAATATCTTTTCTGCCTTTTATATTTCCATTGCTCATAATTTTTGCAACATTCTGCTTCTATTGTCCAATTATTTATTAGCTGTTACACCTCATCTAATTATTATTCCAATACACTTTAATTGCTTTGATGAATATTCCTTCAGCTCTCTGATTTATATATTCTCCAATTTTGTATTTATTGTATTGCTTTGTTTTTAAATTTTTCCAATAATTTTTTTTTTTTTTTTGAATTTTTTGTGTTTTTTAATATATTTTTGCATTTCATATTTCCCTATTTTTACATTTAATTTTTGATATTTTCTACGGTTTTTAAAAGTTTACTTCATTGTGCAGCTTCTGTATCGCCAAAATTGAATTGTGCGAAAAGTTTTCCACCTCCATCGTGTGTCCATTCACTTTCACCTGCATCGTTCCCACATTGTATTGCGGAAACTCTGCTCTTGACACAGTGGTGTGGTATAGTAAGAGTAGAAATATTTTGTTCTTGCTTTTGTATTCTGTTGCCTGATATTAACTAATCAATAATTATCTATTGTTTGTTTATTTCACCAGCTTCTGGTGGAAATGATTTTTTATATTAATACATTGTATGATATGGGGCCTGAATGGCCGAGTGGCTAGTGCTCTGGCGCTCGGTACCATATGTTTCGGGTTCGAGTCCCGGCGCTGCTATGGATGTGTGTAGTGGTTCGGAGTCCACTATAAGCCGTAGGTCCCGGTCGAATAGGATCGTAGAGCGTTGCGGGGGCATTGTTACTCCGCGTCCGTGGCTTATCTTCAATTACACGCGCCCCTGGGTAATGCAAAGTGAGTACGTCTGTTATTTTGCCTTAAGGCATCCAAGACCAACCTGTTTAAGTGTTTGCCAGCTGCATTAGAAAGAAAAGAAAAAAACAATTGTATGATATTTAAATATCCTTTACAATAATACAATTATGCCATACTTTATTATGCAACAGGAGAAACGTTTATAGTCTCCTCATCATGAGAGAAATATATTTAATGTATCCTGTCGCATTAGTTGGACCACAGATTTTCACCCTGGAGGAAGTATATTTCGAGCATCCTGCGAAATAATGTTAAATAACCTTAAAATATTAGTATAGTACTCCCAATAACCTTAAAATATTAGTCGTTAAATGTTGTGTTTCTAATTGTATGTGTATAGCGTTTGTCAATAAAGCTGTGAGTTCTCCAACCTGTGTCTCAAGTATCTCAACACCTTCAACTACATCCAATTACATTATGGCTGAATGGTTGAACTTGCACACTAATAATATAACAATATGTATATAATATATAGATATATGTACTATCTCTCTCTCTCTCTCTTTATATATATATAGATATGTATATATATATATATATGACGAAAACCTACGACGATATGCATATTGTTATTTCTTGTTGATAGTACAGTAATAAAAGATCGCTTATCTGCGCTGTGGTCCACACTGTATCTTACAAAATGAAACAAATTTTAATATATATGTACTGAAAAACATCATTCAAGAGCAATAGCCTTACAATATTTAAATCAGCTATAAAAATTGTGATATTGTCAATGTTTGGTATTGAGTAAACTCGCATTAGTAGCATTCTCTCAGTATTCTAGCTTATTCGTTTACGTTCACTGCTGTAATTTTTTTTGTATCGCTTATTTTGTCAAAGCATCTAAACACATACATACTTAGAACATTTTATTCCTAAAAACCTAATTTTAGCACATACAAAAATCCAATTTCAAAACAGCTTTACAAATAACATTTATATAACAAATTGACATTAAAAAGTAGTAATATTTTTAACAGGAGCTCGATTTCAATTTGGCTTCTTCATCTCACTTCTTCTTGTAACGTATGTTACTGAAAAAGGAAAGCACCAATTAGAAAATGTCAATTTCTACTACAAAGTCGATTTTTTTTATATGAACTTTTAATCTAAATATATTTTGTAAAAAGAAAATGTGTATATTTAAACTTATAATTATAAATTTGTAATAATTTATTATACTACTGTGCCCAAAAAGTAAGACCCATTTTCAATTTAAAATTCTCGGCTCTTTTCTTTTTTTTTTTTTCTTTTTAGGTCGCTGGCACTGTCCTTGACATCTGTGGGAAATTTGACGCCAAAATATTCATTAGTGTTTGAGTTACGCTCTTCAAGACGCTAAAAACTGATTCCGGCGATTTTTTGAAATGTCTGAATTCATTGAGCAAACAACTTGCATTAACTTTTGTTTGCGGAAACGTATAGAATGGTGCAGACGGCATTCGTTGAGCATTACTAATCGGTAGGAAATGTTTACAAGTGGTATAAACAGTTCAAAGAAGGCAGAGTACATGTTGAAGACGAAGAGCCCTGTGGTCGACCATCCACCTCAACCGACGAAGCTCACGTCCAAAAAATTAAAGATTTGGTGCTTGCAAACCGTCTATTTATAATTAGAGACCTTGCTGATGATGTTGGAATTTTAAAAGGATCGGTCTATTCCATTTTGGGCCTCAAACGCGTCAAATTTCGATTGGTACCGAAAACTCTGAATGCACCAGCTCTAGTAGATGTACTGTACCTCTCCTATGCATTTTTAATTGGTACTGAAAAACACCCTATGTAAGACCACTAAACATTTTTTACTGCTACACAAGCCTTAAAAGAAGTTGTTTGAAATTCTTAAAAGTTTTTTTTTTTTTTTTCTTTTTAGATTAAAATATTCAAGTAACGTAAACCAAATGAAGTAATTGCTTTTTCGTGATACACCGCGTTAAGAAAACAGTTTATTATCTAATAAATATGCAGTACTGCAGCTAATGAAACCTGTTATACAAACACGAATAGAATATAATGATACTTGACACATAACGGTTTAATTCGGCTTGAATAATAAAACTTAGCACGCACATTGATGCAAATAAATAAGATTTTTGTTTTCTTAATTCATGGCTCGTAATAATGTTTTGTTAATGTTATTATAAAATTAATGCCGCATAAATATACGAAACATAAATAAATTTAATGTTGTTTTTTTTAAAATGTGTTTAATAATGACTATATCTATAATGCACCTTAAAATTAAAACTGAAATTCTCTCACGAATTTCAGTTTAATATGGTAACATATTCTCTTTTCGCAGAGGTTAGAATAAATAATGAAAGATTGTGGTAATATGCACTTTCGTAACTATTACAAATTACAAATATATACCAATAGCCATTTTATTTCATGAAGCAGCAAATGATTTAGTCATGATAATTGGTCATCATTTGATTTAGTCATTTTTTATGATTTTCTTAGTCATGAAGCAAATGATTTAGCTATTATTATTAGTCATCATATGACTATATGATGATTAGTCATAATATAACTATCATATGATTATTAGTCATTTTTTATGATTTTTTATTCATGAAGCAAATGATGATTAGTCCTCATATGACTATCATATGATGAGTAGTCAGCACATGATTTAGTCATTATTTTTAGTCATGAAACAAATTATTTAGTCATGATGATTAGTCATTATATGACTATATTATGATAAGTCATCATATGACGATTAGTTATCATATGATTTAGTCATTTTTTATGATTTTTTAGTTATGAAACAAATCATGATGAATCGTCATATGACTATAGAAGATTAGTTTATAACCATCATTGATTAGTCATTATATAACTATCATTGATTAGTCATTATATAACTATCATTGATTAGTCATTATCTAACTATCATTGATTTATGATTTAGTCATTTTTATAATTTTTAGCTATGACGATTAGTCCTCATATGATTTAGTCATTTTCTTATGATTTTTTTAGTCATGAAGCAAATGATTTAATCATGTTGATTAGTCATCACAGGAATATCATATGATGATTAGTCATCTTATGATTTAGTCGGGGTTTTTTATGATTTTTTTAGCCATGAAGCAAATGATTGGGAATGCAATTATAGTACATGTGAAGAGCATCAACACATGTTTAGTTACTGTAATATACCAATGATTAATAAACACAGCCAATCTACTAAGTAGAAATTAGTCGGGATACTACAAGAGCATCGACCAAGTTTACATTGCTTATGCTGTAATGGCATAACTGATACAGAGATTTTTAATCTTCTGTCCTTAGCCAGAAATTTTCTCATTTTTATCACTAGTTGAGAGGCTCTATTCAATGGTTATTCTTCAACCAGGTACAATTGACAAATTGTTGTATAGACTCAACGTCGCAAGGGAAGCCATATCCTTTCTGCTTTCCAAATTTTGTTCGACTCAACCCAGATCTAAATTTCTTAATCCGTAGCTAAGTGCCAAGCCTAGTTAGTCAGAAGTTGCTACCTGGTTGCTGATTTGTGCATGCTATTTATCTTAAAATTATCTGTTAATTTAATTCTACATTTATCACATCATGCTTTGAGCATACATTAAATATAATTCTGCTATTTGTTTTCTTTCTTGGTCTATCGATCGTAATGGCCAATATTATGTATCTTATAATTTGATTTATTTTATTATTAAATTAGTAATAAATTTTGATTCAACGATGAACATGGAAGTAGGATTGAATTACCTCTTTTTAAGCGAATTCCATTCTGCATATGCAACAACGCAGCTATATTTTTATGAAGGAGTTATCGAGAAAAACGACCATTACCAGTTTGAATTTGTCATGAACATTTGGGTTCCATATGCTTATAATTCCTACCATAATGGTCTGAGATGCCATCAATATTTGTGTGTTATTAGACACTTCTAATTTGTGCAGACATCATTACATTTTTATGTGTTGTCATAGAAGATTCCACAGCGCCAATTCAAAAGGAAAATGCACGAACAGTGCTTATGCTGTCCTGGCGTAATCGATACAGAAATAAAAGTGACTGTTATCCTAGCTAGAAAGTTTTTCATTTTTTTATCACTAGTTGAGAAGCTTCATTCAGTGGTTGCCATGAAACTGGTATGGCACTATTAATCAACCAGTACAATTGATAAAGTCAAAGTCGCATAGAACTCTATGTCCTTTCAACTTCCAAAATTCTGTTTGACTCAGCATAGCTCTATGTTTCTTAATGCGTAGTTGTGAAGTACCAAGCAAAGTTTAAAAATTACTGTTCTGATGCTGATTTCTTCATTCTTATTAAACAAATTATCTGTTAATTTAAATCTACATTTGTCGCAACACACTTATGTACACATTAAGTATGATGCTTTATTTGTTTTCTTCCCTTGGTCTACCGAATCTAATGGCCAATAGTATGTATTTTATAATTTGATTTATTTTAATATTAAATTAGCAAAATAAAAATATTCTTACCAATCAGGTACATTCTCTAGTGCATCGCACGTGTAAGACTCCAGGTTGAGGGCCGATCCGTAACCACAGTTGAGCAGACGAGGTTTGTCGTTGACGCAGACGAACAGTTTCTGGCAGTCAGTGGGGTGGGGGTATCTGGGGAATGGGTAGAATTTGGAAGACAGTCCGGTGATCTGGTCGGGGCATCGGAATCCAACGATGGCTGATAGAAAGACGAGAAAAATCAGAAAAGATAGGACAGGATAGAAAATAATCATGGAGGAAATAAAAAAGGCCAAAATTTTTGTTAACCTTGTAATAAAGTATAATTAGAAATTAACCCTTCACCATAACGAATTGAACCTATAATCACTTTTTTTAGTATAAATCAAATCCAATCTTTAAAAACCTTAAATGGATTGGAAGGAATCCCAAATAATATTAGAAAAAAATTATTTCTTTTTCATTTTGACAAAAAATATTTTAAGAATCAATTTTTCATTTACACAAAATATAATTCTAGAATCTGATCAGAATTCTTTTGTTGAACCATGAGAATTAAAAAAACAAAACAAAAATTTTATTAGCATGTAATTCTCCTTGTTTATAATGGCTACACTGGCAACAAGTATCATAAAAGAATGTATACATACAATTATAATAAATTGAATACACAAATTTATAAATAAAAGAAAAATTCAGTTTTCAGACATTATCCATACAATTATAAAGATTTTAATATAAACCGTAAATGACCATAAATCATATTATATTTCCTCAAATAAAAATGTCTCAGTATGTAGTTGCATTTTTAAAATCCTTTATGCAATTTATGCTTGTGTTAATGTTATGATGACTGCCTGAATTAGCATGATGTCATACGGTAAAGATATAATTCACATGTAATTTTATGTAAAAGTTATTTTTAAATACAGCCGAATTGTCAAAAACAAATCAGAGAGCTAAGATTAGAGTAAATCAAGTTTCAACATTGAATATTTAGTCGAATTGTAAAATGGTGCCGTTGGAATTTGTCGACATTTTATGGGGCTAAATACGGTAATCTGGATTTTTTACAGTTTACAATTCACTTCATTTACAACCGCAATCCAATTTTGGCTCATTTTAGCAAAAATTGTTTTGACACCAGATCCCAGTGGTCCCTATTCTGCGATTTGACGGAATGTTTTTATAAAAAACAGATGAGTTGTTACATGAATTTCTTTATGTGGAGCACCCCAAGTATTTTGATATCATAACATATTTGCAATCATATATAAATATAGAAAAAGTGAGAAGACAGATATATAGATAAAAATGAAAAAAAGCTGTTCAATTTGACAGAAATATAGCTTAGAAATAAATTTCGCTTTAATTTATTACTATCTAATATAATAAAAATGAAAAATATTGTCAACTATGACTTTAATTTTGTTCATTTTTATGTGCAAAAGGTTTTTATTTCACCCTTTCGCTCTAAATATATATATATATATATGTATATAATTTAATTCTCTGGATTTTGAAAACTTTATCTCAAAAACAGATATTTACGATTTAGCTCCTTAGTCATTGGCGATATAATTTTTTGAAAGCAGCCAATCGCGCCAGAAAAAAATCCATGCGCAATAAATGTAAATTATAGGGAATATATATTCAAAAACAGCTTAAAATATTCAAAATCAGAAAGAAATTTTAACTATTGAAAGGCTAAGAATTCAATTTTTTTCCGTTAACCCCAAAAGTATTTTTATGCAATAATGCCCAACTCTGCAATTGCACAAACTTTCAACGATGAACCAAATTCTTTTTTTTCTTGCTTGAATTAGTCAACAAAAGAGCTTAGTGATAAATGTACTTAAGCGGAAAACACCATTGGGAATTTTTTTTGGTTATCGATACTTTAACATCTGAAACATACATATTGGCTTAAGATCAAACTAGAGACAGCTGTTGTCATCCTATCATTCTCAATAGATCAATAGATTAAAAGCAGTTCAATAGCAATACAAGAATCTACAGCAGCTCAATAGATGAAAAAAAATGCAGTTTATTGTGAAATCTAATAAAAGTAATCTTTTTTTTTTTTTTTTTTGGTTAAATCTACACCATTGAATTAGAATTATGTATCCAATAGTTTAAGGTTTTTAGCTTATTTCAAGTACATTTTTAAAAGAAGGCGATTATTTTCTTAGCATGAGAAATAACTCTTACTTAAACTCATCAATCAATTTTAAATGAAAATTGAATCAATTCAGTTCACAATTGTGACTGGTACTGAACACTGTATATATACAAAAAAATGCTATTAATTAGAATGATTAGCTTAATATCAACTGACATATATTTTAAGTGCTATGAGGTACTTCTAAAGAATCTTTTAATATTTTTCAACGATTATCATAAAATTCTAGTAAAGTAATTAATATATAAAGTGC
>BPLR01016026.1:0-35866 GCA_021605095.1 Caerostris extrusa | reverse complement strand
CAATGGTGTTGAAATAGTATCGAGGTTCTCCATTGTTTCGAGATCTCCCACATGGTTGCAGCTATGTAAGAGAAAGATTGTTACTTCCTATAATTTTTTATAATACCACCACAAAATTGTAACGCTTTAATTTTTTATATACATCAACACCAATAGGATATCATATCACATCATACGTACAGACAGCACATAAATAGCTGTGTCACTGCCTTTACTGGCTGAAATGGTGTGTTATAAGGTGATCATACACAGCAGCGCCCACTGTCTATAACATAGCTGGCTCTATAAATTTATAAAGACTGGAACCAGATAAACTCATAGAATGAATGGTTTAAATGTATGTTATATTTTAATGTAATTGCTGAAAAAGATTGTGGTCAGCACTAAGTATAAACAGCAGTTCAGATGATGAGATTATAAGCACTGAAACACAGAGGTTATTGTCATTGGTCAGTGCCTTTGCCAGACACAGGAGCCAAATGGATAAGGCGCCTATTTAAGTATATCACAGAGCATGAAGACAAAAATCTGGGGAAGAACACTTTGTTAAGCCCTCACAGTAAAGAAATTTCCAACTACAGAAATACTTTTCTGCTGAGTTAAAACCATGCTTCTTAAATATTGAGCTCTCAAGACTTTACCACAATCGTAACAGCCGATCAGAATGTACTAAAAAAAAGAAGTTGGATCCCAATTGGTAATCTGTGTGGGAGCAGACAGCATTCACGTTGCTCACAGCGGCTAGTCTTCCAAGTGTTTTGATTTGTCAATACCTGGGCTGACAGTAACTGCTCTGCATAGCTAGCAGCGAGAATGAGTAGCAGCCTGCCAACGAACCCGTTTTCTTCCTTCTGGTAGCCTCCTATTTTTCAGCCGCAGCGCCGCATGCTTACCTAATAATCAGCGAATGAGGCTTACAAGATATTGCAGATTTATGCCGGAATTACTTTCATACTAGCATCAATGTTGGAATAATAGCAAGCCACATTTATTGTGGGGTTTCAACAGCCAGCCCACAATAAATAGAACATCCTTTGAAGATTATCGAAATCAAGAAGCTTTCGAATGGCGGATGCGTTTGTCGCCAACAAGGTTCTTTCCGAGACTTTACCAGTAGTGTTCAGAAATCTGTGGTTGATTTTCAGTTGATGGCATGAGGCTTTTTACCCCAGTGGATAATCTCAGCTTAATAATGGCATCGAGGTACACCAGTTACTGTTTTCTCAACGCTTTTTCACGTTCGGAAGAAACAAACTGAGCAAAATTGAGCAAGAAAGTTTTCTTATTTCTATTAACTTTACTGTATCGGGATTAAATGTTCAACCTCAAGAAATATTTCTTCCAAGCAACAGGCTTTCAATATTTGTGTGGAGATAATGAATGCATGTTTGCTTAGGGCTGGCGCCTCACTATGCAAGACCTGCCTGATCTTAACACGTGCTCCTCTTCATTTGAATGCAGCTAGCTACTACTGTCATTTTTCGATGTTGTATATTTTTCTACTGAATTTGAGGTGACCCATTTTCTATCTGCTCACAATTTAAAATAAGCACTTAATTTGGAGCCGATATTACAGATTATTATTAATAAGGATACATTACATTGTCAAGAGATGTATTGGCTTAAGATCATAAATGCTTAGAGAATGTGCACACAAAGTCTAAGGCATGAACACAGAACCAGAATATTTTTAAATATACGTGCACTTGCTAAATAAGATAGTTCGTAAAAACAGTGCACCGAGGCTAGCTGAGGCTGGTGACACTTGAGGCAGTAGTACATGTATACTGGGAATGAAAATACGTTTCAGATAGCTGTGGATTAAGTGTAGCCGCCAGCTATATATCGGGGAAGTCACTTTTATGGCGTTATATGAATGTTTTCTTATTTTTTGCGCTGCGTGGAGTTGGTAGCCGGTTGCCATGCATGCTTTCCAACATAGCTGAGGCAGCACCAGTGCCAGCGCCGGTCAATATTGTTGCGGTTGCTCGGAGAACAGGTCCAGTCCGCAACAGATGCAACAGCGTCACTGCATTGAAAAAGCGTGAGGTAGAGGCAGTATTTTTAGAAACTTGCGCCTGTTACAACAGGTTCAGCGGCCTCACACTCCTAAATGTATAAAACAAGGAAGTCCCATCTGAGAGGCATCAAATAAGTCAGAAAGAAGATAGGTGGGGTAACGACAATAAATATGCTAAACAGCGACAAAATATTATATATATGTAATATAAAAACACAGATTGCATGTAAAACAGTGGGTGTCATACAGCCAGCTATCAGGATTGCAGGTGCCTGTTGCCTGTTGTATAGTATTTTTTAGATTTGTTAAGAATAAATGCACATTCAAATCAATTATGCAGGAAAGCAGAGAAATTATTTGCTTACTCTGCAACCCGTGCTTTTAGGAGCAGTGGCACAGAAAGACTTCCAGCACCATTGCATAACCAAGAAGATGTTCTTCACAGGTCATGATACTGTGTTGTGCCATATCGTACGATATATTTTGTGTGATTTTTATGTGCATGGGTTTATACAGCTAGATAAAGGTTATCCGGATGTAATGGTGTCGATCATAGAGTAACGCACAGCCGAGTTCTTCGTGGACAGGTCTCTTTTCTCGCATTTCAGGATGTGGCAGCGAATACATTTGTCATGCCTGCTGTGGTTCAGAACTCGCTGAACATGGCGCTTCACTAACAGTGATGTCGCCATAAGGGAGTTCACCTGTTTACTGCAGCCTTTTGTGTTGGCCAGTTTGTAAGGAGATTGACCAGGCAGGGCATAGATGTAACGGATTGGGGTGAGCCTGATACGCATTGCTAAGGCCTTCGGAGGTGGCCCAGTCAAAGGATATGTACCTTATCAGCAGCTTGACAGCTAAGAATTTTTCTTCATTTTTTATGAGCCTTAAAGGTTATTGTAAAAAAGAAATGTTGAATATACCAGACACAACAGAATTAAATATTGAAAAAATATATATGCCAATATCAATGTAGGCATTAAATGTAGAATCAATTTATTCATTTCCTCAGTTTTATTGTGTAACTCAGTGTTGGTGAAGGAACATGATATTAATAATAATAATCAATATAAATTAATTTGGCCATTTTCGCCCGACCATTCCTATGTATTAATCAAACACTTCATTACAAATGTTTAAATGTTTGAAACCACAGAAATTGTTTTTTTCAATATAAGAAAATGTAGTTAAAATATTTTTAATGAAAAAAGCGCATCTCTGATAGCTATTTTAATAGTTTATTCATTTTTGTGAATATGCTTTTACTATTTGCTGAAAACAAATACCTTGATCCAAGTGTTTCAGTATATGAGTTTATGGAGGATCTGAAAAGATAACTGCAGCCTTACGTCGAAAGATAAACCGAGCAATGACGCTTAAGAGTGCTTGCAAGCTGCATATAGCTGAGCCAGAGGCTAAAGTAGTAATATTAATTTTCATCAATATAATATTTTTAACAGTTTTGACAAATTAAAATACAGAAATGCTATATGACACACGCTACGGTTATAACAAAATGCATGGTTATACAAACATGCAAAGATGTGTAGCTTCAATCATAGCCAGATATTAATGAGACGACGTTCACAGGGCCTCAAGTGTAAGTAAACCTGGAGCATCAGATCAGATCCCCAATGCTGGACGAGAACACACAAACACTCTCAGGTAGACAGTCAAAGAGGAAATCAGGCATCTAGAATATGTATTACAGTTATATATAAGCATATGAATGTCCATATTTGGAACGTTACTGCAAAGGCCTTCTTGATTATGATGCCCGAGGGAGACTGAATGAGAGGCACCAGATCTGACGTGGTATTGGGCCAATGTGCGCTTGTCTCGAAAGAGTCGCTCAGCTGGGTGTCATTTAAACGTCTCATATCTTCAGAGTCTAACATATTTAAATTAAAAATTAATAATGAGTAATTACTGGGAAACAGCTACATGTGCGACACCCAGGCGGCTCATCATGGCACCTCAGTCAGCAGAAATAGCCTATTTCTTCAAACTCAGATGGGTCACGTTTGCACAAAATTATTTGACTGCATAATTAAATCCTTCAAGAATAATAACTCATTTGTTTCTTCTTAATTACGTTTGTCCGTCGGTAATTGAAATTTAGATAAAAACATCTTTGTTTTACTTTTAGGATTTAATGACTGTATTTTAAACCAGCAAACGTGACCCATCGTTATATGAAGTTGGAAGAATAAGGAAATAGAATATTTCTTATATTTTTTGAGGTGCCATGATGAATATATGGTGGCACTATAAAAAGAGGGTGTCAAATTTTATCTTACATGTAGCCAATTTATTATTTCCAAAAAATGTGAATTACTCAGTATTCACAAAATATTAATTTTATGTTTATTATTTTTAATTTAAAATATGTTAGAGACTCCAAAATATCTGGCAATAATGTGAAGATGACCAAAATAAGCAGAATTTTTAATGGATTAAATTATTTAAATCTTAGTTACTAGGTTTAGCTTAATGACACGTAAAAAGCTAATAACTAACTAACTCCCTGGCATAGTCCATGGTGGCCAAGGCCGTCCGCATACTGGCAAATTTCGAGACAGAGGATATTGTTTTTTTATAAGGTACGGTTGAAACCTAATGCTCTACAGTCATATTAGATCGAATCTACTGTTTAAACTGGAGTCCGAACCACTACAAACATACATGGCTCTGAGCGCCAGAGCGCCAGTCACTCTTACCATCAGGCGTCAAAACTAGTACACTTCCCTATCATCAACAACAGGTAAGTGAGAAAGACACTTAAAATCAAAAGAAGAATGTTTCATTGACTATTTTTTTTGCAAAATAAGCGTTGCAAAGAGTGACCACCAACAGTGATACCCGATTTAGAGTGGTAGCCTATGGACTGGCGTATATTAACTACTATATATGGCAGACATGCAATACATATTTCTAGGTCACACGTATAACAACATTCAAACACGATATCCTACCTGAAGTGTTTGTAGTTGTACACACATAAATGTGGTTCCAATATTCCAGTTCACTTCCAGCAGAAATGTTAAAAATTACCTCAGCGCTGTTTACTGCCCATATTGGGTGGATCTGTTCTTTCTCCTGTCCTGATCTCCAAGTTTAAAAACACATGAATTTTTTTCTTTTGTGTGGCACATTAAGAGCATGATTTGAGAAAGTCTCATTAAAACCAATAGAGATCTAGGGACCATACTGCCAGTTACTGAAAATACACATGTGAAATGCCTGACACTTGTTAATGACGAAAATTTATGCGCAGCCACTATGAAGCTTGAATTACAGTTGATAGTCGAGCGAAATTCTGCGAATATTTCTTCTTACACATTTTGTTATAATGCATGCATCTAAAAATATGTAAAACATTGAAACATATAAACATTCATATAAAAACATTTCATAACCAATTTTAAATTTTATGTGTAAAAAAACTGGATAAAAATGGCCAAAAATTGATAGTGTGATAACTTAAAATGAAATTAATATTTTTTGGTTTTCTAAATTTGTATCTATTTATAATAATATTTCTTTAGGGATAGAGCTCTCTTAAGCTGACATTTCATTTATTTATTTATGGTTTTATGTTGGTTTTAATGTTGTCGACACAAAATTTTTTAAAAACTGTTCTTGGAATTCCACGTTTGTCAATTAAAATAAAAAAACAGTTATATACCTACCATCATTTCAAAGGTCCATGCATAAACTCATATAAAATATTTACATTATATTTTGAAGCACTTGGATAAGAATTAATTCTATTTTTTTGTTTTCCGTAAATACAAAATGCATAAAAAGCTTATTCTGAGGATAAATTGAAAACAACTTTTGTATAGAAATATTATTTTTTAAAAATGGAGTAAACATATTAAAATGGTATTGAATTATCAAGTTAATAGACTTTTTCATTAAAAATATTTTTATTTTTCCTTCAGGCTCTGACATTTTTTTCGATATACTTCGAAATTTTTTTCGACCAGTTTTCCTTTATATATTTCAGAAAAACATTTATATTAAGTTTCAAAACATTTAAATCAGAAATATTTGTAATAGGTGTTTTGATTAATCATAGAATGGATAAAAATTCGAATAAGAAATAGTTAAAATCATGAAAAAAGGGGAAATTGAAATGAATATTAATTTACATATATTAAAACGCAGTTGAGTTATAAGATATTCTTTATTGTTATTAATATCATGATATTTTTGTCTTTAAACGTTTATGGATTGTTCATCCACAAGTGTTGAATTTTTTAACACTATAATTTTTTATATATTAAAAACTGAAATGTTTTTAAAAATAAATTGTTCTGCATTTTATGTTTTTGTGAACCCGTTAGTGTTAATATATTTATCTAATATATTTTTTTCAATATTTGGAAAGTTTCTCACTGAATTGCAACATTTAGTTGTCATTACTACATATGATTTTCTGAATTTCTATATTCAACAGATTTTAATTTTTTGCAATATTTTGTTTATTTATTTAAGAATAATAAAGATATAAAATGGACTTACAATTGTGTATTGGAAAAAACAGTTATTTAAATTCTTAACAAGTATAAGTATAAGAAAGTTTCTAAAATATTGTTCCGATTCTATCAAAATAGTTTGATAGGTTATCAAACTATTTTGATAAAATAACGTCCAGAGAATCCTTTGTTGCCCAATTTCCTTGCAGTCCTAAGCTTCTCAAACAAACAATCACCCCAATCCGTTACATCACAAGCGAATCTGCCCTGTTTATGGATTCAATGCAACACCTGAAGTACTACAAATTACTCGTCAAACACAAAAAAAAAAAAAACTGCTGCAATAAACAAAAATAGACTTCCAATTCCCGATGGCATGAAAAACAATTTATCCACTGTTAGTGAAAAGCACCAACTACGGGTACGATTTCTTGATGTTCTCCCACAGAGGCGAGTTATAACATTTATAACTGAACCAGTACCACAGCAGACGAGACATGATTGTGCCATTCTTTCAGCTTTCTTCCACCAACATCTTTATTCCTTTACCGAGCTCACACACACACAAACAAAAAAGAAGAAGAAAAACATTTTCTCTTAACGCCATAAAAGTATTCTCCCCACATTCTGGCAGAAAAGAGCCATATTTCAACTCTCATCAGCCAAAAACAACAGGGGGAAAGCCGGTAGCCCGAACTGCGATATAAACTTTATAATCCACCAACAATGTCGGCTTATTATATTTTCATTCTATCCGCAGTTCCCGATGGATGGACACTACCTTTTATATCTATATATGTATAAATACATGTTGTACTTTGCTTCGGCGTAAGAAGATATAAAAATAAATAAGGACTGCGGTAGAAAAAACCTTTTGGGAAATTCGGGCTGTTTGTTTTAACCTGGCTCTAGGGCAATATCTATATCGGGGTTGTTGTTACACAACACTGGAACTTCTGGAATGAATTTGTATCTTCTTATTTGCTGGTTATTGCAAAATAAAGAGGATGGACGTTCAATTTTTTTTTTTTTCTCCTAAAGCAAGTTGCAGAGAAGAATGAATAAAACTTTAAAATATTCAATTGTTCTGCGGTATTTTAAAATACTTTATAGGAAGCATTTTATTGGTTGAATGTGTTGTTGTATTTTTAGCAAATTGATCTAAAAGTCATTTTGTCGCAGGGAATACAGTAGATTTTAGGATAAAAGTATGTAAAGCATCTAACCATTTGGGTGCAAAAATTATCCTTAATAATAATTCTGCCTGCATTATCTACCTGCCCATGCGAGTCGTTTTATACAATTAACGATGTGTAATTTTTAAATTCTTGGCGTTAAAAAATAAAACCCATATTATATATGTTTTACACCCAATTATATGATTCAATACAAACTTTCTCTAACATCGAAAAATTTTACACCCATGAATATGTTTTAACTGCTGCATTCCGTTTTACAGACAATAATTGTGTTGATACCCTATCTGTTAAAAATTTTTAACTTGATAATATCCGTTCTACAAAGAAAAATAACAGTAAAATTCGTCAACATACTTTGCAAAAATCAATCGTCTGTTTAAAATTTCAATACCAATTCTAAACGCACTCGTTAACATTGGAAAGATTTATGACATGCTCTTTATTTACAGATGAAAAAAAAAATTCAATTTCTGATTTCCATATTAAACATTTTTTTTTCCATCTTTTTTTTTTTTTACATTTGGAAGATTAAAAATAATACAAATTTTCCAAGGGCTTTCGAATAAATCGATAATTGTTCCACTGAAAAACCAGGTTGTTTCAAATTCTTAACAAATGCGACAATAAAAAGTTTCTAAAATAAATACTACTATAGCTTTTACCGATACCATTTAATTTGTTTTTCTTTAATATTTTCTTTTCAATATTTTATTAAATCAAAAAGACAATCTTTTGCTGACCAATTTCCTTGGCAGTCCGAGACCGAAAAAAAGAAAACAGGTTCTTAAATTAGTTAACTGGTCACAAGCGAATCATGCACCTCGAGTTTATTCATTCAATGAAAAGGTGCCGGCGAAAATTTAATATTAAACACATTTTATTCCAGTTTTTATATGTTCTTTAGAAAGAACTGCTGCAATAAAACAAAAATAGTCCAAACCTGTTTTTAAAAGAGGCATGGAAAACATTTTTCCACTTAGTTTTTGAAAAGCAAGTCTCGAGAGGAAATTTCTGTGATGTTCTCCCACAGAAAGCTTAAAATACTAGTTTTTGTGTCAAAAACCAGTACTCGACAAAAGTGTTTTCTTCGGAAAATGCCATTCCCCGTTCATGTTTTTCCAAACATCTTTGGATTCTTTTACTTCATAATAAAAAAAGTAAGAAAATGTTCTTTCATAATTTGGGATGCTAGCCTATAAAAGTTTTTTTCTTGACATTCTGGCAGATAATGTTGACCATATTTTTAATTTCACGAAATAAATAACAATGGTAATTTTGATTTGTGAACTGGAAATTTTTTAAATTTTAGCGTAGCAAATTTTATCAATGAATAAATACCAAAATGTCGGCTTATTATATTTTGATTCTTGGATTATGTTACAAATGCGACCAAAAGATGGATGGATACGGCTTTTTTATCGATAAATTTAATTTGTACTTGCTTTAATAGCTTTCGAGAACATTTTGAAAAAAATAAAAATATAAAAAGGTCACCGGTAGAAAAAAACTTTCTTAAATTAGCTGTTTATTTTAACCTGGCTTTATTCAATTCTATATACCGGGTTTTTTTTTAAACATGGAACACAATTTATTCAATGAACTTTATATGTTCTTAGTAGATTTATCCACTTTAAAACACGCAAAAAAAAAAAAGAATGGACTGCCAATTTTTTTTAAAAGCACAAGCATGTAACAGAATGAAGAATAGATATTTAAAATATTCAAATGGTTCTGCTGTCATTTTTTAAACTGCATTTTGTTAGGAGCATTTTATTGGTCAGAATGACATTATGGTGTTGTTGTTTTTTAGCAGATTGATCTAAGCGACATTATCTTTCGCAGCTGATATTTAGTAGATTCAGCTTTAACTTTTATGTACACGCATGACAACCATCTTGTGAAATGTTTTGTTTTCGTTTATCCTTAATAATAATAATCTGTAATAATTATACTTTTTGGTTCATTACTATTGATTTAAATTAAATTATGTTTAATTTTTAAATTGTAGTAGATTGGTAAAAATGCAAATATGTTTTAAGATCAAAAGCCTCAAGAGTTAGTTTGATTCAGTAGAAACTTTTTCTTTCATGTTTTTAAATATTGGAATTATGAAAATCTTTGAACTGCTGCATTCCGCATTTCTTTGACAATAATTGAAAATGAAACATCTGTTAAGATAGAAACATGATAATATTGTTTTAATTTTAAAGAAAAAATAAATAAAATTCCCTGTCGAAAATTTTATTTTGCAAAAATCAATCGAAATTGTTTAAATTTTAGCAATACCAATTCTAAACCAGTCAATATTTCGAAACGAATTAAAATTTTTGTATTTATCCTCCATTACAAAATAATTACAAATGCGAAAGAAGAAAAATAAACTCTTGCTTTTTATCGATCATTTTTCTTCTTTGTTTTTTTTTTTTTTTCGCATTTTGAATAGAATGGAAAAATAATACATTATTTTTCCAAGGGATAAATTCGAAAAATCGATAATTGTTCCACTTGGAAATTCAACAACGCCTCGATGCAATTCGTAAGAGTAAAGTTACAAATGCGACAATAAAGAAGAATAGGGAAAAGAAAAACTCTTGCTTTTTCACCGATTTTAATTTGTTTTTCTTTAATAGCTGAGAACATTTTGAATTAAAAAAAAAAAAAAAAAAAAAAAAAAAAAAAAATGTTTTAAAGACTGAAAAGAAAAACAGGTTCTTAAATTAGTTAATTGGTGCAAATATATGCTCGCTGCACTATACATTCATTCAATGAAAAAGTGCCGATTTTTTAATTTAATATTAGAAAACAGGATTCTTTTTATGTGTTCTTTAGCTATCCACTAAATTAAAACACGGGCCGAAAAACTACCAAACCTGTTTTTAAAAGCAGGCATGTCCAGCAGAAATCAGCCTGCTTGCAACTGTTTTAGGAGCCAGGACTTTATTTAGTTTTTTTTTTGTTGAGATCGCTGACAAGGTTGTTTGATTTTATGTTTCGTTTTCGTTGCATCTCTCTGTTAATATAGTGCGAATTCGTGGCGAGAACTTAAGACTTTTGGACTTTTGTTTTTAGATTTAGGTTTCCCGAGTTTTCTACTAATTAAAGTCTCGAAAACTGCTGCTGTTGTTTTTGTAGTAGGTATGGTCCAAAAATTAAAATATGAGTTTTCTGTCAAAAGAAAAAAATTTTCTTTTCACGTTTTAAATAGGGGTTGGAATTCTTTTACTTAATGGAGATAGCATTTAGAGTTAAAAGGATGGAATTTAATTTGGGATGAGGCTAGTTGAAACTCTGCCGGTAATGTTGTTTTATTTTTGATTTGAGAATTACGAAATAAATAATTAATCGCATGTAGATTCATTTTATTTGTGAATATCTAGTATGGAAATTGTTTTATTAATTAATGTCTATCAAATTTTTATTCATGAATAAAGTTTTCGAATAATTAAAATATTTGTTGTTGTTGTTAAATGGATTTAAAATTAAAAAGAAAATATCTTGTAGAACATATTATTGATTATTGGAATTAAGTTACAAATGCGACAAAAAGAAGAAGAAAAACTCTTGCTTTTCACCGATACCATTTAATTTGTTTTTTTAATAGCTTTCGAGAACATTTTGAAAAAAAAAAAAAAAAAAAAAAGAAATCGCGATACCGAGATGGAAAAGAAAAAACAGGTTCTTAAATTAGTTATCTTGTGCAGATAGATGCTACATGCACCTCGATACATTCTTTACTAATGAAAAGGTGCCGGCGAATTTTTAAATTTAATATACGAACACAATTTATTCACAGTTTTATATGTTCTTTAGTAGATGTATCCACTAAATCAAAACACGGGGCAAAAAAAAAAAAAAAAAAAAAAAAAAAACCTACCAAACCTGTTTTTAAAAACACAAGCATGTCCAGCAGAAATCAACTTGTCTGCTTGGAAGAAATGTAATTAGCAAATGAAAGAGATCGCTGTCACTACTCGTTTCATGGTGCCTTCCCCGTTACCATGGAGCCAGGACTTTTCTTCTTAGTATCCTTGTTACCAATTAAACTGCTTATTTCTCCAAGGATTAGCGACTAAGCCTCCAACTAACCTCTTGCAACTGTTTTGTTTATTTGCTTTCTTTTTTTTTTTTTTTTTTTGAGATCGCTGACAAGGTTGTTTGATATTATGTTTTGTTTTCATTGCATCTTTGTTAATATAGTGCGAATTCGTGTCGAGAACTTAAGAATTTTTGGGCTTTTGTTTTTTGATTTATTTTTCCCGAGATTTTTCTACTAATTAAAGTCTCGAGAGGAAACTGCTGTTGTTGTTTTGTAGTAGGTACGGTCCAAAAAATTAAAATATGAGTTTTGTGTCAAAAGCAACTCGAGAAAAGTGTTTTCTTCGCAAGAAAATGTTTTCTTTTCACGTTTTAAATAGGGTTGGAATTCTTTTTACTTAATGGAGATAGCATTAAGAGTTAAAGGATGTTCTTTGGTATTTAATTTCTGATGCTAGTTGAAACTCTGTCGGTAATGTTGTTTTATTTTTGATTTGAGAATTACGAAGCATATAATTAATCGCATGTAGATTCATTTTATTTGTGAATATCCAGTATGGAAATTGTTTTATTTAATTAATGTCTATCAAAATTTTATTAATGAATAACTTTTCCGAAAAGAGAATTAAAACATCTTATAGAACATATTATGGATTATTCGAATTGTTTAAAAAGATTGTTTATTGATGCAACAATTAATATTTTATAGTCTTTAATCATCATCATCATCATGAATAGCACAAAAGCCCAGAGTAGGCCATTGTTTTCCTTTGAGCAGATTTCCATGCATGGTCCTAGGTGATAATATTCCCCTAATTCTTAACCTACAGTACAGTAAAATCTTTTTCAACTGAGTCTATTCATCGCAACTTGGGTGGTCCTCTTCTTCTTCGTCCCTCTGACTTTGCCAAAGCGAGCCTTTTTACATTATTTAAATCATTCATTCTAAATACATGAGCAGCCCAGATTAATCTATTCATCTTAATAAGTTTTATAATATCTGAGTCTTTATAGAATTTATAAATTTCTCCGTTGTACAGTCTTTAATCATTGCTGTGTTTATTTTCAGTTATTTATGTTATAGATTGGTGGGTCTCATGTTTCACTACGTATATTATACATGTATGTCCACTATGTATTATGTATATAGATACTATGTGCTATGCATACTGTAAAAATCACATGATGTTTTCAGCCTGAATTTTAAGAGCAGGTGACGTTAATTTTTAAGGTAATCATTAGCTTGTCATACGGAAGAAAACCTCTCACAGTGTAACCTTATTGTTAATGCAATACCCTAACAGAAGTTGTCACAATAACCATCGAATATCTCCGTACGTGAAAGTAGACGCTATAACAAACGTCGCCAGTTGATTAGAACATGGCCTTTACTTCGCTTTCGATGCTATTGGGTTAGGTGTCAAGCATCACTGTCCTATTAATCTGTGAGTGTTTTGTTTTGTGATATTTTAATATTTTATATAAAATTAAAGCGTTTTTTAAATTGTGAACACTTACCGATATTGAAATAATAATTGATATAAATTTGACTTATCAAAACTAATGTATAAAGAAAATTATATGAAATAATATGTTTATAAAATATAATTGATCTAAATATTTCCTCTTAATGGAATTTGCTCAAGCGAAATGATAACTGTCTTTTTATAATACATCATGGAATTCGTAGAATTCGTCTAAAAGAATTGTGATTTTTATGATAAATTATAATTTGTTTCAACACCAGTTTAAATTCTATATTCTGTCTCGTAAATAATTCAAAGCTTCTCAAGTGCATAAAAAGCATTTTTGCTCTCTTTGTGAAACATGCAGTAGAATTCACTTTTAAATGACTTCTTAACTTTTAACTTTTAAACTTTTTTAATGATGTTTCCACCATGCCTGAAAAATTCATTTTAATAATAGGGGAAATAAAAGTCCTACTTCTTTTAAAGATTTATTTTCTCGCTTTTTTTCTTCGAATAAAAAGTTAGCAGATAATTTTGAATAAACTAAGAGTTTTATAAGTTTTCCTGTTTGAATATGTATATTATTATTATTTTTTTTTTTTTTTTGAAAACATTTTTATCATTAGTTTTTTCGTCGAATTTCAAAAATTTTAAAACAATAAAATAGTCTTTTTGAATTAATTTTCAGCCTTTTCAAATTTTATATTGTTTAATATTTGTTTATTATTTCATATTGCTTAATATACAAGTATATGTTATTTTATAAAAAATTTTGCTATTTCTTAAATTTAAAAACTTTTAGATTCAGGATAATCAGGATATTTTGAAATACAAATCGTAAAATGTAAAAAAAAATATGTATTATTTTCTTGGGACAATGATATCACAAAATAACAAGTAATAACATATAATTACAGGCTATGTAAATAAAAAAAATGACTAAGAAAACGAAAAAAAAGATTTTTTTTTAAGGAGAATTTCATATGCTTTCCACATTGAAAGAACTCTTTTTATTAAAAATAAAAATAAAAATGCTTCAAAAAATTTATTACTTGGAAAAACACTGCATTTTCAATTTACATTTTTGAACTTAGACAAAGCATGTTTCAATTTATTTTACATTTTTTGTTGAAAATTATTTGAAATGTGTATTTAGAACAGCATGTATAATGTTATGTGACAAATGATTTATTTATTTGTTGTTTTCAGTTTTTAATTTTGATCATATGAAAAGAAAAATATATATTTTTTTTTTAATTTAAAGATGGATTTATATAAAGGAAATTAGTAAAAATAAAAGAAAAATATCAAATTTTTTAAATACATTTTTATTACTTTTTAACCTTTACAAAAGCTTTTAAATAATTATTGTCAGTTGAAATTTTTATCATAATGTAATAATTAAATAGCTAAGACCTTTTTATAATTAACGTTTCAAATCAGTTGAATTTAATCATATATAACTATCTAATAGATAAAACTGGATAATATATGACTATTTCATGCATAGTATTGGATTGTTTTAAACAAATGAACATAATTTTTGTATGACAAGCTAATATTTAAAACCATAAATTACAGTAATTTTTTCCCAATTTTTAACTTTATTATTATTATTTATTTATTTATTTTGTTAAAAACTACTAAATATATAGAAATTTGATTCTTAAAAGTAAAAGTAAATATTTTATAATCTGCCAGTAGGCAGACGGCCTTTGGTCCACCATGGGGCTGTTTTCGCCAATGAAAAAAGAAATGTTTTATGAGTATAATAAAAAATGTGGAATTAAAATATCAAAAAATTTGAAAAGGAGTAGCAATTTACAATAATTAAAAAAAATTCACATTTTTGTTGCAAAAAATCCTTTAATTACATTCGAAAACATCAATTCATAGTCAAAATTACATTCCGTCAGCATTTACTTTAAGAATGAAGTTTTTGGTTCCGAGTTCCGTTAACTGGATAATTTTGGTTTGCAAAACGAATAAAGTCTAGAATTTTTTTAGATATTAATTTCTGTTCTAAGCTAAGCTTTAAGTATAGAGGGAAAAAAAACTTTTATTACCAATTAAATAACGAAAGTTTCTTTTAATTTTATTTTTTTAATCATCTCCGACTGCAATTAAACATTTGCCCGTGTATTCAAATAAGAATTATTTATTTAATGTTAGTTTTTTTTAAATCTTTTTCAGAATTAGCTAATTGGAATCGGAGATGATATACATATATATATATATATATATATTTAGTCTAATATTTGCAATAAAATTATTTTGGCTGCATAATTAAACCTCAAGAATAATAACTCATTTGTTTCATCTTTTCTTAATTACGGTTTTGTCCGTCGGTAATTGAAATTTAGATAAAAACATCTTTGTTTTACTTTAGGATTTAATGACTGTATTTTAAACCGGCAAACGTGACCCATCGTTATCTGAAGTTGAAAGAATGAGGAAATAGAATATTTCTTATATTTTTATGAGGTGCCCTGATAAATATATGATGGCATTATAACAATGAGGTTGTCAGATTTTATCTTACGAATAGCCAATTTACTCTTTTCAAGCATTACTTAGTATTCAATAAAACATTAATTTTATTCTTATTATTTTAAATTAAAATTAGACGTCTCTAAAATTGGTAGACAAAATATTCGTAGATGAGTTTTGAAATCTTATTCTCACACATTTTTTAATGCATGCATCTAAAAACGTAGAACTTCATAAAAATATTTCATAATTGTGTCAGAATTTTAAGTTAAAAACTTGATAAAAATGGACAAAAAAATGGATAAGTGTGTCAAAAACAAATTAATATTTTTTTTGGTTTCTAAATTTGTATTTATTTATTATAATATTCTACAGGGAATAGACTTCTTGCAAGCTGTCATTTCAATTATTTTTATTTCTGTGTTGGTTGCAATGTTGTCGACACAAAATTTTTTTAATACTGTCCATGAAGTTCCATGTTGAGCAATGAAAATTATATATATATATATACCATCATTTCCAAGTTTTATTCCATGCACAATCAATTCCATGTAAAAATATTTACATCACATTTTAAAGCATTTGGATAAAAATTATTTCTGTTCTATTGTTTTACATAAACACAAAATGCATAAAAATTAATTCTAAGAAAATAAACGAAAAAATAAAAGTATTACTTTCAAAAGGGAGTAAACATATTAAAATGGTATTGAATTAACAAGTTCATAATTTTTTTATTCAAAAATTGGGGTTTTTTTTTTTTTTCCTTCAAGCTCTGAACAGTTATTTTGGATACTTTTTCTGTCGTTCTAAAAGATTTTTTATTGCGAAATGTGATGGATCTAACTTGCCTTTTTACAAATGTTTTGATTAAATATATTTAAAACCATAGAATTTCACATAAAAAAATTAATTTTACATAAAAACTTCAATTTTATTTACAATTTTACAAAAATTGAACCAAAATTGCAAAAAAAGAGATATTGTTGTAAAAATGTAAGTGATATTGTTGCAAGAATTTCAATATTAAACAAATTTTTTTTTCAACCTTTTGTTTATTCATTTAAGAATAATATATATATATATCTATATATATAAAATGGACTTCCAACTATATATTGGGGGGAAAAAACGGTTATTTAAATTCTTAACAAGTATAAGAAAGTTTCTAAAATATATTATACGCTATCTATCAAATATAAATACCTCCTTTAAAAACATGACCAGACAATCGTTTGTTGTCGAATATCCTTGCAGTCGTAAACTTCTCAAACAAACGATCACCCCAATCCTTTACATCGCAAGCGAATCTGCCTTGTTTATGGATTCAATGCAACACCTGACACGCTACAAATTACTCGCCAAACACATTCAGTCTGCTTCCCCCAAAAACTGATGCAATAAACAAAAATAGACCTCCAATTCCCGATGGAATGAAAAACAATTTATCCACTATTAGCGAAAAGCACCAACTCGGGGTACGATTTCTTGATGTTCTCCCACAGAGACAAGTTATACCATTTATAACTTAGCCAGTACCACAACAGACCAGACAAGATTGTGCCATTCTTTCAGCTTTCTTCCACCAACATCTTTATTTCTTTACCATACAAACAAAAAGAAGAAAAAGCATTCTCTCTTAACGCTATAAAAGTATTCTCCCCACATTCTGCCAGAGAAGCAAGACCATATTTCAAGTCTCACCACCAAAAACAACAACAGGGGGAAACTTTATAATCCACCAACAATGTCTGCTTATTATATTTTCATTCTATCTGCAGTTCCCGATGGATGGACACGGCCTTCTATGTCTATATGTATAAATACATATTGTACTTTCTTCGGCGTAAGAAGATATAAATATAAATAAGGACTCCGGTAGAAAAACCTTTTGGGAAATTCGGGCTGTTTATTTTGACCTGGCTCTAGGGCAATATCTATATCGGGGTTGTTGTTACACAACACTGGAACTTCTGGAATGAATTTGTATCTTCTTATTTGCTAGTTATTGCACAATATGGAGGATGGACGTTTGATTTTGTTTTCACCAAAAGAAAGTAGCATGGAAGAATGAATGAAAGTTTAAAAGATTAATTTGTTCTGAAGTATTTTTAAAAAGTTTTGTGGAAGTTTTTTATTGGTTGAATATTATGTCATTGTTTTTTTAGCAACTTGATATGAAGTCATTCTCGCTCGAAATAGCAGATATTTAATAGATTCAGGGTTACCTAAGTTTCTTAACGCGCTTAACCATCTAAACATTTTGTCACCGAAATTCAGATGAACACGTTCATTAGTAGCATCTAAGAGGTTTGAACCTTTCTACCAAATATGAATACTATCGGTTTGATTTAATTTACCAGGTTTTAGAACAAGCTCGAAAAACATTTATAAACATTTTGTTAAACATAGAAAGGATAATAATGCAAATAAGAAATAGTTAAAATCATAAAAAATTGACATTGAAATGATTATTATTTTTTACATATATTAAAATACTGTCGAGTTATATGACAATATTTATTATTATTATCATTATGATATTTTTTTTTAAATATTTTGAAAAAAATTTCTGGACTGTTCATCAACAAGTGTTATATTTTTCTTCGACTCTATAATTTTTTATATATTCAAAACAGAAAAAGTTTTTAAAAAATAAATTGATCTGCATTTTATCCGTGGGTGTGTTTAAATTATTTTTATTCATTATTTGGGAAGTTTTTCACTGAATTGCAACATTAATTTGTCATTACTACGTATGATTTACTGAATTTCTATACTCATCAGATTTTAATTTTTTTGCAATATTTTTTTCATTCATTTAAGAATAATAAAGGTATAAAATGGATTACCAGCTATGTATTGAAAAAAAAAAAACAGTTGTTTCAATTCTTAACAAATTGCAAGAAAATTTCTATAATAGATTCTACCCTACCTATCAAACTTTTTTTTTACAATACTTTCTTTAAAATAACCTTAAGACAATCCTTATTTGCCCATTTTCCTTGCAGTCGTAAGATTCTCAAACAAACGATCCTCCCAAACCTTTACATCACAAGTGAATTTGCCCTGTTTATGATTCAATGCAACAACTGACGCGCTACAAATTATTCGCCAAACGCATTCAGTCTGCTTCCAGAAAAACTGCTGCAACAAGAAACACAAGAAAAAAGAAAAACATTCTCTCTCAACGCCATAAAAGTATTCACCCCACATTCTGCAATAGAAGCTAGACCATATTTCAACTCTCACAGCCAAAAACAACAGGGAAAGCAGGTAGCCCGAATTGCGATATAAACTTTATAATCCACCAACAATGTCGGCTTATTATATTTTTATTCTATCCGCAGTTCCCGATGGATGGACACGGCCTTCTATGTCTATATGTATAAATACATATTGTACTTGCTGCTTCGGCGTAGGAAGATATAAATATAAATAAGGACTAAGGTAGAAAAACCTCTTGGGAAATTCAGGCTGTTTATTTTAACCTGGCTCCAGGGCAATATCTATATCGGGGTTGTTGTTACACAACACTGGAACTTCTGGAATGAATTTGAATCTTCTTATTTGCTAGTTATTGAAAAATAAGGACTATGGGCGTTGGATTTTTTTTCACATAGCAGAATGAATAGATGTTTAAAATAGTCACTTGTTCTGCGGTATTTGTAAATGGTTTTGTAGCAGCATTTTATTGGTTGAATGACTTATGGTGTTGTCGCTTAGATCAATTTGCTATAAAAAACACATTATCTTTCGCAGCAGATATTTAACAGATTCAGCTTTAAATAAGTATGTACACGCATCTAACCATCTTGTGAAATGCTAAATAATTATCCTTTAATAATAATAATCTGTAATAATTATACTATAGCGGTTCCTTACTATTGATTTAAATTAAATTATGTTTAATTTTTAAATTGTAGACAGATTGTAAAAATGCAAATGTTATAAGATCCTACCCTCAAGAGTTAGTTTGATTCTGTAGAAACTTTCTCTAACCTGGAAAAATATTGAAATTATGAAAATCTAATTTGAACTGCTGCATTCCGCATTCCAGACAATAATTGAAAAGAAACTTATCTGTTAAGAAGAAACATAAGAATGTCCGTTCTACAAAGAAAAAAAAACACGTAAAAATATCGTCCAAAACACTTTGCAAAAATCAATCATCTGTTTAAAATTTCCAGTACCAATTCTAAACCAGTCGTATGAAACACCATTAAAAAATTTTATTTATCCTCCACACAAAATAATTACAAGAAAAAAAAAAAAATTCAATTGCTTTTCTTATGATTTTTTTCTATTTTTGCATTTGGAATAGAATGGAAAAAATAATACATTATTTTTCTAGGGATACTAATTCGAATAAATCGATAATTGTTCCACTTGGAAATTCAACAACTTCGATGCCATTCAAGTAAAGTTACCAATGCGACAAAAAAGAAGAAGAAGAAAAAAAAAAAACTCTTGCTTTTCACCGAAACCATTTAATTTAATTTTTTTTAATAGCTTTCGAGAACATTTTGAAAAAGAAAAGAAAACGCGATACCAAGACAGAAAATAAAAAACAGGTTCTTAAATTAGTTATCTTGTGCAGATAGATGCTGCATGCACCTCGATGCATTCATTCGTAATGAAAAGGTGCTGGAGAATTTAATTTTCGAACACAATTTATTCACAGTTTTATATGTTCTTTAGTATATATCCACTAAATTAAAACACGGGACAAAAAAAAACTACCAAACCTGTTTTTAAAATCAGAAGCATGTCCAGCAGAAATCAGCTTGGGTGCTTGGAAGAAATGTAATTAGCAAATGAAAGAGATCGCTGTCACTATTCGTTTCATGGTGCCTTCCCCGTTACCATGGAGCCAGAACTTTTCTTCTGGCTATCCTGGTTACCAATTAAACTGCTTATTTCTCCAAGGATTAGCGACTAAGCCTCCAACTAACCTCTTGCATCGGTTTTGTTTCTTTTTTTTTTTTTTTTTTTTGAGATCGCTGACAAGGTTGTTTGATATTATGTTTTGTTTTTCGTTGCATCTCTGTTAATATAGTACGAATTCGTGTCGAGATCTCAAGACTTTTGGGCTTTTGTTTTTTGATTTAGTTTTCCCGAGATTTTTCTACTAATTAAAGTCTCGAGAGGAACTGCTTGTTGTTTTTGTAGCAGGTACGGTCCAAAATTTAAATATGAGTTTTGTGTTAAAAGCAACTCGACAAAATTGTTTTCTTCGCTATGGGTTGGAATTCTTTTCCTTAATAGAGATAGCATTAAGAGTTAAACGGATGTTCTTTGAAATTTAATTTTGTATGCTAGTTCTATCTATTGCGATTAATAATTATACAAATGTTTTTCACAGTTCATATATATATATGTGACATTATACTACAAGACTTGGCAGGAGTGCCTTGAGAAACGCAATAATTGACCGCAATAACAACAATCCGTAATTATTATATTATCGCGGTTCATTACTATTAAAATTAAACGATGTATTATTATATTATCAAATTAAATTATGTCTATTATTTTTAAATTTTAGACAGATTGTTGAAGTGCAAAAGTTATAATATTCTTCCCTCAAAATTTATTTTGAGTCAGTAGAAATATCCTCCAATGCTGAAACTATTAAAATTATGGAAATCCCATTTGAACTGCTGCATTCCACATTCCCGACAATAATTAAAAAGAAACTTATCTGTTAAGATAGAAACTTGCTAACGTCAGTTATGCAAAGAAAAATATACGTAAAAATCGTCGAAAACACTTTGGATGGAAAACACTTTGGATGCAAACTTTGGATGGAAAACACTTTGGAAAGGATGCTCTTTGGTATTTAATTTGGGATGCTAGTTCTTTCTTCTCTTGAAATTCTGGTGGTAATGTTGTTTTATTTTTAATTTAAGACTTACGAAGCAAATAATTAATCGCATGTAAATAAATTTATTTGGGAATATCCAGTATGGAAATTGTTTTATTATTAAGTCTTTTTTAAATTATTATTAGTCTATCATTAATTAAGTCTGTCAAATTTTTACTAATAAATAACTTTTCGAAAAGAGAATTAAAATATCTTGTAGAACATATTATTGATTATTCGAATTGTTTAAAAAGATTGCTTTTTGATGCAACAATTAATACTTTATAGCCTTTAATCATCATGAAAATAGCACGACAGAACCCAGAGTGGGCCAAAGTATTCGTTTGAAGAGATGCCCATGCAACCTTTGGGTGACAATAGTCCTCCAATTCTTAACCTTTAGTGCAGCAAAATCTTTTCAACTGCATCTATCCATAGCAACTTGGGTCGTCCTCTTCTTTGACGCTCTGACTTTGCCAAAACGAGCCTTTTTTCATTATTTTAAACAATCATTGTAAATACACGAGGTGTCCAGTTTAATCTATTGACCTTAATAAATTTTATAATATCTGGGTCTGTACTAAAGCATTTATAAATTTCTGAATTCGTGAGTCTTTAATCATTGCTGTGCTTATTTTCAGTTATTCATGTTATGGATCGGTGGGTCTCGTGCTCCACTATCTACATTACATATGTATGCCCACAATGTATTATGTATATAGATATTATGTGCTACGCATACTGTAAAAATCTACGTGTGATGTTTTCAGGCTAAATTTTAAGGGGCAACTGACGTTAACTTTTAAGATAAGCATTAGAGTGTCATACGGAAGAAAAACTCTCACAGTGTAGCCTTTATTGTTAATGCAATACCTAACAGAAGTTGTCACAATAACCATCGAATAGCTTGGTATGTGAAAGTATACGCTATAACGAACGTCGCCAGGAGATTAGAACATGGGCTTTACTTCGCTTTCGTTGCTATTGGTTTAGGTGTCAAGCCATCACTGTCGTATTAATCTGTGAGTGTTTTGTTTTGTGATATTTTAATATTTTATATAAAATTAAAGCATTTTTAAAATTTTGAGCTAATAATGGGAATAATAAATGAAATAATGATAAATATAATAATGAAATAATAATGGCTATTAAATTGACTTATCAAAATTAATGTAAAAAAGAAAATTATATAAAATATTAAGTTTATAAAATATAATTGGACTAAATATTTCCTCTTAATGGAATTTGCTCATGAAATGATAACTGTTTTCACCATGCCTGAAATAATAATAGGGTAATGAAAGTCTGTCTTCTTTTTCTTCTTTTTAAAAGTTTATCTTCTTACTTTTTTAGACGTAGAAAAAAAATATAAGAAGATAATTTTGAATAAACTAAGAGTTTTATAAGATTTTATATTTGAATATGTATATTATTTTTTTCGAAAACGTTTTTATCTTTAGTTATTTTTATCGAATTCCAAAAAATTAAAAAAGAAATAAAAATTTAGCCTTTTTGAGTTAATTTTCAGCCTTTCCAAATTTTATAATGTCTAATTGACTATACGAGGCATATATGTTATTTAAAAATATATATATTTCTTGCATTTAAAAATATTTAGATTGAGGATAATCAGAATATTTTTAATATATATATCCTATAAAATGTAAGAAAAATATGTATTATTTTCTTGTGGCAATGATGTCGTAAAATATCAAACAACAACATATAATAACAGCTAAGAAATTGTAAAGAAAAATGACTAAGAAAAGAAAAAAAACTTTTTGTTTAAGGAGACTTTTCGGCATTGAAAAATTTTTAGAAATAAAAAAAAACTTTGGAAAATTTTATTACTTGAAAATCACAGTATTTTTCAAGTTACGTTTTTAAATTTAAAATAGCATTTTTCAATTTATATTTAACATTTTTTTGTTGAAAATTATTTGGAAGCACTAAATGCAATTTATTCAGTAAGTTTTCTTATAATATTTAGTTTTCTACAATATCAACTATAATAATTTCGTCTTACATAAAATAAAAACTTTTATTTTTTTCATGAGCAATAAGAAACCACTGAAAATATGTAATAAAATATTAATAAAACAATTATCAACTAAATAATAAACTATTTAAAACTTATATATTAATAATGAATAATTTTAATACGTACATAACAACAATATTATTAAAGAGATTTCGCGCCCAAAAATCTGACAAAAAATATCGATTTTGAGATTTTTATCAATATTATATTTTGAATCTTAAAAATGTTTCTCCTGCCAAATATTTTTGCCTGGCTGACAATTCTAAAAAGCCTATTTATGACATTACACCAAGGTCACTCTAAAAATCAAAACCTAAATTAACGTCTTTCTTACGTAATAGTTTCATAAAAAACTACTCGTAAAACCACATAAATAATACTGTTGTAACTGGTAATTATTCTGTTGTGTGTGGGTAAGGGGTATTTCCTTTATTTTTTGTATGAATCCAGGAATGGTAGATAACCCCCTCCCAGTCACACGGTCAGGTCCAAAAAGAACCGGTCAGTTTTGGTGGGACCCTTTTGGAGTTTTTGCGGGCAAAAAGGAAGACCCGTTGAAAGTAGAGCGAACGATCTGCGACAGTGCGTGAGCCTGGTATACAATTTTTTTGCTGCGAGAATGGCTACTTGGTTAATTTATAACATAGATCTATGTCCATCTTTGAATTTGCGGGTAGCATTCTTTTTTGTTAAAAGGTTTTGAAGCTACTGGTAAATCACTGCCTACCCACTCATGGGAATATTTCATTTGAGGTATGCGTAATATTATGATTGCTTCTCTATAAACATTTTTTATTTAGTCTGTTTTAAGTGCCAATGTAAAAATCCTAAATTTGATTGTAATTGTATATATTAGTATTCATTAAAAGTAAAGGAAAATAGTTGTTTGTTTCAGTATTCATTTTCGTATTTTTATTAATTGTTTTTATATTAATGTTAAATTATTTGGCCGTCCTACGAGTATACGTAGACTAACGGCATCATTTCTATGTCGATTTTAACAAATACTATGAAACATTCAACAGTAGAAGAAGAAGGACACATTGAATAACCGTGACTGTGACTTTTTTAATACGCTTTTATTAGTTTCACCTGTATGTTTGTTTTTAACTGACTCTTTGGGCTCGATTTTTTGCCCTACTTTAAGCGATCAGATTTAATTTAAACGTTGTAGACTTATCAAAGACAGACGACAATAAAATATTTCGATAAGATTATTATCTCATCATGATTAGAATCGCCAGGATTAGTGATTTTATTTTAACTTATGGAGAGCATAACTCATGTAGAATGAATGAAAGTCCCTAAGACATTCAAACCTACGTGGGACAGTGGCACAACGAATAACGCGCCTGACTACGGATCAGGAGATTCCCTGTTATAATCCTGGCTGGCTCGACATATTCGCATTTAGCCTTTGTTTTACTCACAATTAAATTATTGTAATAACTATAGTTCCAGTCCTCCTTACTGGGACCTCATTTAAATATTATAGTTTAAAAACACTAAAAACAAGCTTTTAGAGTTAATCAAACTAAAAAGTAAAAAATAAATTATAGTTTAAAAAAACTAAAAACACGCTTTTGAGGTAATCAAACTAAAAAGTATAAAATAATTGTTAAGAAAAAATTACTGACGCGTTACTGTTCTAAAAGCGTGGGGTGCTTTGTATGACATTTTGAACTAACTCTGCATTTCGGAATGAAACTAGTGAAAAATTATAACGATTGATATCGAGCACCCACGCTTTTAGAACAGTGACATTCATTTTCTCGTCAGTCATTTTATTCTTATGTTAAACAATTATTTTTTACTTTTTAGTTTGATTAACTCTAAAAGCGTGTTTTTTTAGTTTTTTTAAACTATAATTTTTTTATTTACATTTGTAAATAAATTCATATTCGAAAAATTTTTGTGTTGAAAAAACGTACGGTTGTTTGTTTTGTTAATAATTAATGTTTAGTGAATTCAATTAAAAATATATTTAAGTTATCTAAAATGCAGATTATTGAAAAGAAATCTATACTTGTTTTAAAAATGAATTCAAGAGTTTGAATAATGCAAATAATGGACTTCATGTTTGCTTCTTGATAATTTTTATTAACTTCATTTTTAAAAGAAATTGATTACATAAATGTAAATAAACAATTCATACTTTATTAAGTGATCGTGCGTTAATGATGATGTTATAATATGCATTAAGAATAATGTTATATGACAAATAATTTTTTTTATTTTCAATTTTAATTTTGATCACATAAGAAACTTTTCAATTTAAAAAAATGATTTTCATATAGAATAAATTAGATTAAAATAAAAGATATAAAATATAAAATATTTTATAACATTTTAATAATTTTACCCATACAAAAACATTTAAATAATTTTCCTCAGATTCCCATTTTTACATATAATCTCATAATTAAAATGCTAAGGTTTTTAAAATAATGCTTTAAATTATTTGAATTTTCAATCATATATATTTATAACTGTTTAATGCTTAAAACTCAAACTGGATAATATAAACTCTTTCATGCATAATATGGTATTTTAAAAACTGAATACATTTTTTTATAAGCTAATATTCAGAAATCATAGATTATAGTAATTTTTTCCTCAATTTTTAACTTTTATTTATTTATTTATTTGTTCAAGAACTACTAAATATTTACAAAATTTACTCATCTTAAAAGTAAAGGAAAATGGTTTATGATCTGCCAGCAGGCAAACGGCCTTGGCCCACCATGGGGCTGTTGCGCAAATGAAGAAAAAGAAGAAATGACTTATGAGCATAATAAAAAAATGTGGAATTAAAACATCAAAAGTTGAAAAAGGAAAAAGGAGTAGCAATTTGCAATAATTAAAAAATTCAGATTTTTCCTGCAAATATTCTTTAATTACATTCGAAAACATGAATTCATAGTCAAAATTACAATCAGTCAGCATTTACTTTAAGAATGAAGTTTTGGTACTGAGTTCTCTTAACTGGATAATTTTGGTTTGCAAAAAGAATAAAGTCTAGTTTTTTTTTTTCCATATTAATTTCGGTCTTAAGCTAAGCTTTCAGTATAGAGGGGAAAAAAACTTTTATTGCCAATTAAATAACGAAAGTTTCCTTTTCATTTTATTTTTTTAATCATCTCCGACTGCAATTAAACATTTGCCCGTGTATTCAAATAAGAATTATTTTTTAATGTTAAGTTTTTTTTTTTATCTTCTTCATAATTAGCTAATTGGAATCGGAGATGATATACATGCATTTTTTGTATTTTTTTTTTTTTAGTTTAATATTTGCAATAAAATTATTTTGGCTGCATAATTAAACCTAAGAATAATAACTCATTTGTTTCATCCTTTTCTTAATTACGGTTTTGTATATCCGGTAATTGAAATTTAGATAAAAACATCTTTGTTTTACTTTAGAATTTAATGACTGTATTTTAAACCAGCAAACGTGGCCCATCGTTAGCTGAAGTTGAAAGAATGAGGAAATAGAATATTTCTTATATTTTTATGAGGTGCCCTGATGAATATATGAGGGCGTTATAAAACGTGGGTGTCTAATTTTATCTTCTAGGCAGCCAATTTATTCTTTTTAAAACATGTGAATTACTCGATAGCTCAATAAATCACTAAGTTTATTTTTATTGATTTTAATTAAAATATATTAGGACTGTATAAATTAATTCAAAAATGTAAGATGCCATCCAAAATAAACAGATTTTTAATGGAATAGTTGTTCAACTCATTTATTTTTATGCAGCCATAAAAAAGATGCACTGCTAACTAACTAACTAACTCCCTGATATTTCAGACTCTTGGTGGGCTTTCAAGGCTCTCCCGTCACCTACCCCTGGCAGACACCCCGAGACAGGATATTTTTTGGACAGGGTAGAGTTGAGCCTTACGCCTAACAGGGGGACATATTAGACCGGTGATTACTCAGTTTTAAATCACTGGATGTTTATTAACCAATTAAAACATCCATAGGCACTCTAACATATCTGGCAAAAAATATAACTTGACTAAAATAAAAGAAGGCTAGTAAATGTGTTTATCAAAACATGTAAGACTGAAAACTAGCAACTCTAAAATCAAAAAGAAAAATATTTTAATTTCCGCTTTTACCATAAAGTTTCGAGACAGTGACCACAACAATGATTTTACACAACTTACAGTGATAGCCTATGTAATAGTCATTACTTTAACTAAATGACAGGCATGAATACACATTTCTTGGCCACATATGCGACATCTTTCTATAGGATATTGTCTGATGTTTTTGCACAGGAATGTGGTTCTAATACTCCAGCTCACTTCAGCAGGAACGTCAGAAATTACCTCGGTGTTGTTTACTGTTCACATTGGAGTGGACCTGTTCTTGTCCTGTCCCGATCACCAAAGTTGGCACACGTGAATTTCCTCTTTTGTGGGCACATTAAGAGCATGATTTGAGAATTTTCTCATTGAATACGATGGAGATCTCTTTGGAAAATTATTTTAAAAATCAATTTTGTTCTACAGAGCAACATCACAATTTCAATACAAATATTTGTTAGCAATCGATCAACTTAGGAATTAATCAATTTTCTTATAATTAAGAATATAAAACTATTGCAAATACTTTTTCTATCCATTATTCAAACTATTATGTATGGATGTGAAAAGTGATAACTTCTTGCAGTTAATGCACTTCCAACATAAAAAACAATGAGTCAATATTCCTTTTGATTTATTTTACTTATTGAATTTTGGTAGGCATCGTGTTCTACTCATGTATCCACGAAAAGTCCCTCCACGGATGAAGAGAGGAAGTTTTCCGGTAGAACTTGTAAGGGTATCTATCCAAATTTACGGGTCAAAAATCCGGAAAACTTCCAACAGGAAATCTGACGGTCTATGCGAGTCGCCTTACACACATTTTCACAATCACCATCGAGTAAATCCTCGTTTCTAATAATAGTGTCTGCAACAGAAGCCACAAGTGGATTCGAATCTAGGACTGTGAATGGATTATCTTTTATTTCTCAGATGGAAAATTAATTGGTATATATGATTTCTTGAATTTCCATATTAAACAAATTTTTTATTTTTTATTTTTGTTTATACATTTAAGAATAATAAAGGCATAAAATGGACTTCCGACTATGTATTGAAAAAAAAACCAGTTATTTAAATTCTTATATAAGAAAGTTTCTAAAATAAATTATACATTATCTATCACATTTTTTAAAGTAACTTCCAGACAATCCTTTGTTGCCCAATTTCCTTGCAGTCGTAAGCTTCTCAAACAAACGATCCCCCCAATCCTTTACCTCACAAGCGAATCCGCCCTGTTTATGGATTCAATGCAACACCTGACGCGCTACAAATTACTCGCCTCTGCTTCCCAAAAACTACTGCAATAAACAAAAATAGACCTCCAATTCCCGATGGCATGAAAATAATTTATCCACTGTTAGTGAAAAGCACCGGTACTCGGTTACGATTTCTTGATGTTCTCCCCACAGAGGCGAGTTATACCATTTATAACTGAACCAATACCACAGCGCACCAAACATGATTGTGCCATTCTTTCAGCTTTCATCCACCAACATCTTTATTTCTTTACCGAGCTCACACACAAACAATAACAAGAAAAAGAAGAAAAACATTTTCTCTTAACGCTATAAAAGTATTCTCCCCACATTCTGCCACAGACCATATTTCAACTCTCTCCGCCAAAAACAACAACAGGGAAAGCCGGCAGCCCGAACTGCGATATAAACTTTATAATCCACCAACAATGTCGGCTTATTATATTTTCATTCTATCTGCAGTTCCCGATGGATGGACTCGGCCTTCTATATCTATATTATGTATAAATACATATTGTACTTGCTTCGGCGTAAAGAAGATATAAATATAAATAAGGACTCCGGTTGAAAAACTTTTGGGAAATTCGGGCTGTTTATTTTAACCTGGCCTGAGGGCAATATCTATATCCGGGTTGTTGTTACACAGCGCTAGAACTTCTGGAATGAATTTGTAGCTTCCTATTTGCTAGTTATTGCAAAATAAGCAAAATGGACGTTCGATTTTTTTTTTTTTTTTTTTTTTTTTTTTTCACCAAAAGCAATGGAATAACAGGATGAATGAATGTTTACAAGATTCACTTGTTCTGCGGTATTTTAAAACAGTTTATAGAAGTTTCTTATATTGATTAAATGTGCTATTGTTTTCTTAGCAGATTGATTTAAAAGTCATTCTGCCTAGGGAATACAGTGCCTTCAGGTATACATGTAAAGGTATATGCCCCATTTACGGGGAAAAAAAACCGACAAAACTTTCAGACTGTAACCTGATTGCCTATGCGAGAGTCGTTTTACACCCATATTAATACTTATAATTTAACGCCTACAGCCGTTAACACCCATAGTCGTATTACACCCATATTATATATGTTTTACTCCCCAGTCGTTTACACCGTTTCATTTATAATGTCTGTAACAGACTCTGAAAGGAGATTATGATTTCCTTCATGTTAGCTGCACTCGTTAACACTGGACTAAGAGTCTGGCATAATCTTTATTCCTCAGATAAAAAATTAACTGCTACTACTCTGATTTTCTATATTAAACAGATTTTATTTTTTTCGATCTTTGTTTATACATTTAAGAATAATAAAGGTATAAAACGGACTCACAACTGATTGAAAAAAAAACAGTTATTTAAATTCTTAACAAGTAAAGTTTCTAAAATAAATTCTACATTATCTATCAAACTACCTTTACAAATTAAAAATAACTTCCAGACAATCCTTTGTTGCCCAACTGCAGTCGTAAGCTTCTCAAACACTACTACTACTACACCACACCACATCACTGTGCCTAGAGCTGAGTTGCCCCTATACAGTTTGGGAATGATGCGGGTGAAAGGAAAGGACGCACGATGGAGGCGGGAAAGTTTTGCATAATTCACTTTGGAGGTACAGAAGCTGAACAATGGGGAAAATTCATACAAGAACTGAACTAAATGTCAAAAATTTAAAAAAAAAAATTGAAGAAGGATTAATATGAAATGCGAAAAATATAAAAACGTTAGGTAAGAGATTTTAGAGACAAAAATTAAAAGCAGTATGATACAATAAGCACTACATATGAGATTATACAAATCAGAGAGCTGAAGGAATATTCATCAAATCAATTATTATAGAATTTAGAAAATCTTAATAGCTAATAATAAATAAATCGACGGTAGGAGCAGTTGCTGCAAAATTATGGACAAAGGTAATAAGGAAAAAAAAAAAGGCAGGAGATATTACATAAGAGATAAATATGCTAGGTAAGCTTCTCAAACAAACGATCCACCCAATCCTTTACATCACAAGTGAATTTGCCCTGTTTATGGATTCAATGCAACACGTGACGCGCTGCAAAAATACTCGCCAAACGCATCCAGTCTGCCTTCCAAAAAAAAAAATGCTGCAATAAACAAAAATAGACTTCCAATTCCCGATGGCATGAAAAACAATTTATCCATTGTTAGCGAAAAGCACCGGTACTCGGGTACGATTTTTCGATATTCTCCCACAGACGTGAGTTATACCATTTATAACTTAACCAGTTCCACAACGGACCAGACATGATTGTGCCATTCTTTCAGCTTTCTTTACCACACAAACAAAAAAGAAAAAAACGTTAAGCAAAAATGCTAGAAAAGTATTCTTCCCACATTCTGTCAGAGGAGCTAGACCATATTTCAACTCTCACCCGCAAAAAACAACTACAGGGGAAAGCCGATAGCCCGAACTGCGATATAAACTTTATAATCCACCAACAATGTCTGCTTATTATATTTTCATTTTATCCGCAGTTCCCGATGGATGGACACTGCCTTTTATATCCATATGTATAAATACATGTTGTACTTGCTTCGGCGTTAGAAGATATAGATATAAATAAGGACTCCGGTAGAAAAACCTTTTAGGAAATTCGGGCTGTTTATTTTAACCTGGCTCTAGGGCAATATCTATATCGGGGTTGTTGTTACATAACACTGGAACTTCTGGAATGAATTTGTATCTTCTTATTTGCTAGCTATTGAAAAATAAGGAGGATGGATGTTCGTTTTTTTCTTCATCAAATGCAAGGGCACAGCCGAATGAAGAAAAAAGTTTAAAATATTCACTTGTTCTGAGGTATTTTTAAACAGTTTATAAAAGCTTTTTTTATTGATTGAATGGTATTATAGTGTTGTCGTTTTCTTAGCAGAGTTATCTGTGGTCATTCTACCTCGGAACAGCAGTTATTTAATAGGTGCAACGGTACCTAGGTTTCTACACGCGCTTAACCATCTAAACACTTTGCCCCCGAAATTCAGAACGATTAATCTCATTAGTAGCATCAAAGGGGTTTCCACATTCCTACCTAATAGGAACACTATCAGTACCAGATTTAATTTACTAGATTTTAAAATAAACTTCCGATCCCCAATACATTATCCGTCAAGCCGTTAAGGCTTTTTAATGATATTATTATAAAACTAAGTAGATTTTATAATAAAAAACAACACTAATTTGATTTAGTTTGTAGTTTTTATTAGTGTTTGCTCTTCAGGTGTACATCTTCATTAGATATGTATGGATGTTGCGTTGTCAAGTTGTTCCAGTGTTCTTTACGCTTCATTCTTTTGACTTTTTCTTATTTTGCTTTTCCTTTTCAAGACTCCATAACTCATCATTTTCTTTAATACATGTTATGATTTATTATCTTCATGTCTTAAATTTTTTATTATTGACCCCGATGTATGTAAAGTTCAGAATAAAAATTAAAGTCTATACTAATTCGTATTTATGTTGATGTAAATTTCTGATATTATTATTTTGTTATTCGAATAAATTTCGATGTGACTAATTATGTATTGTATTTGTTTGCTATTAATATAAGTTGATTTGACGTGATTAATCAACAATGTTCGAATTGTAAATCCATGTATTTGCAGTGCAGGACTATCCGTCCGTGAGAAACAGGATTCTAGTGATTGAGTCCAAATGGAGTTGCGATTCTTGTATGGGCAACACATCTCTTTGTCCTCTAATTTTAGATAGGCGGTACATCTGCGAGTCCGGATTTATCAACTGCCTGGCAGTTATCTAAATCTTATGTTTGTAGTTCCTTGATTCAAGCAGAGTCCATTCCTGGAAATGTCGCAAAAGTTTATGACCACTGATCTGGGATCCAATTTTTATATAAATTTCATGTTCTTCTCATTCTAAAAATGGTGTTTAAAAGGTGTTTCACAAATATATGTACATAATATATATATATATATATATATATATATATATATATATATATATATATATATATATATATATATATATATATATATGTTATTCTAATGCAGCTGGAAAATAGACTGTGATCAACGCCATAAGGGCTGCACCGATGTTACTCACTTTGCATTACCCAGAGGCACGTGTAACTTGATGGTAAGCCACGGACGCGGAGTAACAATGTCCCCGCAACGCTCTACTATTCTATTAGGACCGGGACCTACGGTTTGAAGTGGATTCCGAACCACTACGACACCCATGGGCAAAACCGGGATTTGAACCCGATACCTGTGGTACCAAACGCCAGATATATATATATATATATATATGGACATATATTTGTAAAACATCGTTAAAGCTCTAAAATAATGAAAGGTTTTAAAGATTAAAGTTTCTAAATGTCTGTTAAACGTTTATAAGTGTAGAAATTTTTCATTTATATTAATACTATAAGTGTTTTAGTAAATATATAAACGCTTTTACGAAATTAATTAAATTTTAATGAGTCATATTCAACAAAATAATTTATAGTTTGTTACACAAAATTTTGACTTTTTGCTTCCGACAAGCTTGGAAAATATTTGTTAAATGATATTATTGAATACGATTCATTGAAAAAAATCTTAAATTAATTTCATAAAGCATTTATATATTTACTAAATTAATTGTAACATTAACATTGCCAGGAAATAAAAATGTTTGCACTTATAAATGTTTAACAGGAATCTAGTTACATTTAATTGATTATAACAATAATATTGCCATAAAAGAAAAAAATGTTTAATAGAATTTAGTTTACATTTAATTTTTAAGAGCTTTCATTATTTTAGAGCTTTATCAATGTTTCTACATCCATTATCATTCTTTTCAATCAAACAACATTGAGGTTCTTTAAATTTAACTATTTTTCCCGCCAAATTAGATTTAAACTAACTCTCTGAAAAAATTTTAATCCACATAATATCTTGGTATTCAGAAAATATAAGGTCTTTAGAAAGTATCTATATTTTCCTATATCTGTTTTTATATAGATTAATGAGAGTCCATATTTATGTATTCTTTTTAAAAACATGAAATTGAATCAATTGATCATCAATATAATCATGAGATAGAGGCTGATGACCGAGTGACTAGCAATCTGGTGCTGGGTATCACAGGTTCGGGTTCTTGTCCCGGTAGTGCCATGGATCTTTGTAGTGATTCGAATCCATTTTAAACCATAGGTTTAATAGGACTGTAGAGTGCTTGGTTTAGGACTGACAAACATACACAGTTAAAAAGTCAGCGTCACGGAGAAATGTCAGACTTACACCTACGGATTCTCCAACACAACAGAAGCTGCTTCCTTTCCGTTCAGCCATGAGACCACGGGTTCATGGGCTTGGTCTAGATGTTGCTGTCTACCAGATAGGATAAGAAACAACAGCATAATAAGAGAATGGGTCTGATGTCAGAGTGACTAGCGCTCTGGTGATCGAATGCTGGCTGTGCATGGATGTTTGTAGTGGTTCAGAATCCCTTTTAAATCGTAGACTCTGGTGTAACACGACTGCAGAGCGTTGGACGTAGAGCTGACGACCCTACCCCGTAAAAAATCTGCGTCACGAAGCAAGTCGACTTCTATCTACAGGTGCTCCATCACAACGGAAGCTGTCCTTTCCTTCCTTCTCTAAGATCCACACAGGTACTTGGAATTGGTTCAAATATTGCCTACCAAGTGGGATAAGAAACAAATAAAAAAAAAAAAACCGTGAGATTTAAAATAATTGAACTACATACTATAGTTCTCAAATAAAAAAAATTATTGAAAATCATATCACAAAAACTGATACCCATAACATAATATTTTTATTTGTTTCTAGAACTTTCAAAACAAATACTATCTGAAATTTGTTTAGAAAAAAGAAATTTAAATATTCTGTTCATAATATCTTTATTTTTACAGAAAAAAGCGATTTTCAGAGAATTCGGAATTTTGTAGCTCAGAACTTATTGCTTAATAGGAAATGAAGGTTGGAAAATACGGTTCATAAAATAGGATGTGTTTCCAAATAAGCATTTACTGTGTTTCTTTATTTAGATATTTTTATTTGCATTCAAAGCGGAATCCCCAGAGGTATTTCCAAAATTTAAAAACCTTTTGGGAAGCAAATTTTGGATTAAGAAAATGAAAGGAGATATTTGTTCAAACAATTTATACACGCTTAAACTTATTTTTTTTAACCAATTGTTCTTTAGTGATAGGTATAATCTATAGGGACCTGTATCCATTTTGAAAAATAAGGTTTCGTTCTTATCTTTTAAAAAAAAAGAATAAATTTGTGCAGTTGCTGCCTGTTGTTTCGGTATCTGATAAAACTAGAGATTTTTTTTTCTTAAATTGGGAATAGTAAGGATTATTTAAAAGTAATTCTTTCCTTTGCATTTTAAACTTATTATATTATTGTTTTTTTTTTAAATAGGCAGTATTTGAAAAAGTTTAATTTACAAGGACAAACAAACCGTTATTAAAATCAGTTAAAAATTGAATTATCAAATGAATTGCAATTTTTCTTTTTATCTGTATTTTAATTATAACTTTTGTTTGGTCACATCTTCTATTTGAGTCAAATAATTTTTGAATTTTTCAACTGTAATAAAAGAACAATGGCTGAATTTTTAAATCATAATACAACAAAAACAAAACATTTTTACTATTGTTTAATTCAATATTGTTTATTGTTATTGTTCTTTGAAGTAGATCAATCCACTGGATTAAAATAAGCGAATTCTATTATAAAACAAAAATTTATTGATATTATTCTTTAATTGAAATTAATGAAGCAGTTTAAAAATTTTAACTATGTAGTAGTTATTGAAACATTAATAAACATTTTTATAAAATTATTTTTGAAAATATTTTAGAAAGCACGTTAGTTAAGATATAAAATTTAAATAAAGTAAATC